>PVJD01004470.1:0-136012 GCA_004026545.1 Mormoops blainvillei | reverse complement strand
AGGGCGGGCACGCTCGCCCCGGGGCCCTGCTTCAGGATGGTCTCCACAGCCGCGCGCCCGCCCTGCAGGCGGAAGTTGAAGTCCCCAAACCAGAACACCCCGTCGAAGCGGGTGGTGACGTCCGCTGGGGCGCAAGCCAGAAAGTGCATGAGCCTAGCCCTCCCCATGGGCTGTGCCCTAGCGACGGTGACTGGTCTGCATCCCCTGGCCCCATTTGTCCCCACCTAGCCACCCAGAGAAAAAGGCAGAGGCTGCTCCCACGGGGAAGGGAAGGCACCTGGAAGCACCCCCGACCACCGACCAGCCCGCTCACCTGAGTCGGAGCGGTAGGGGCAGGTGTCCGGCACGTTTTTGGGCAGGGCGAGGCCCTGGATGGTCTTGCTGTAGTCCAGCAGCCTCTCACTGACCTTCCCGTCTCCAGCTGCCAGGACAGAGGGGTGGGGACCGCTCGAGGGGCAGGTCTGTGACTGAGGGCCAGACACTGGGGCGGTTGGTCCAGGTGGAGACCCCTCTGCTGCAACAGGTTCTCACCACGCAGGGCCTGCAATGACCCACCCACCTCCTCTCTCCAGAACGGAGTCTGTGGGACGAGGCCACCAGCATAGCTGCCAGGGTCTCCTAGGGCGTGGGGCTGCAGGTCCCATGAGACCAAGTGGAGGGATCCCGCCCACACCCTGCCTCCCAGGTTGAGGAACGGTGTCCTTACACGAGGCCAGGTTGTAGTGTGGGTGACTTACAGGTGAAGTGGGATGTGATGAAAAGGAAGGAGGTGCCGAAGAAGGTGAAGCCCACTCCCAAGGCCCCTTTGGTCTTTATCTGGGACACGATGCGTGTGGTCACCGTGCCGCTCTCCACCTCTGCGTGGGGGGAGGCACAGATGATGGTCCCACCCTGCCAGCTGCTCGAGGGCCTGGGGCGGCTGCACCGCGGGGGTCAGCATGCCCGTGTCCCGGGACAGAGACAGGGCTATGGGACCGGTGGGGAGGGGACAGGGTGCAGGCGGCCGCTTACCGGAGCAGAACCAGATGAGGTCCCGGCGGATGAGCACAGACACGTGCAGCGCCCCGTGGGCCGCCGAGTACAGCATGACGTAGTGCGGGCCCAGCGTCTCCTGCAGGCGCACCTCCCACTCCCGCCTGTGGAAAAGCCAAGGCTGCCCTGGGGAGGGGCTGGGCCTCCCAGCTCCTCACCCCAGGGACCTTGCCTCGCAAGGAGAAGGGCAGAGAGAAGCCGTGCAAGGGGCTGCTGGGTCTGCTGGACCAGAGGCTGGGGTCTCCCTGTGAGACTGGCTTCCTGAGACACCTGCAGTGACGTCACAGGCCCGCAAAGGCACAAGTGACACGGGCCAGGTCCTGACCCCTGCTAAGCCTCGAGCGAGAACTCTCGCCCACCTGGCAGAGGCCTGGGAGCCCCAGGCCAGGGCACCTGCTGCTGCGTGAGGAGCGGGACCCCTTGCCAGGTGACCCTCCACAAGGCCACAGGTGTGCGGCCAGACAGGAGAGGGGAGTGGCAGCCCCGCGGGCCCCAGGGTGGGTCTGTGACGCTATGCAGGGTTCTGACTGGGAGCCTGGAGGGGACCGAGTGGCTGAGCTGCAATTTGCTACAATTACGATCCCTTAGATCAGCTATTATTTGCTGGAAGGAAAACCTCACTCGTTTTGAATGCCCTGAATCACTGTCTCAGAAGGCGGTTTGTGAGTTCGGCCCAGGACTGGCAGTGAGCGGGTCTCGGGTCGCAGTAGCATCAGCCCCAAGGTCCACCTCAGCAGTGTGTCCGCGGGGGCCGGGGGGATGCAGGGCGGGGGAGGGGCCCACCTGTCAGAGCAGCCCTCCTGGACACCGACGACATACAGGTCCTGGGCGAGGTCGGCCTCCGCGGGCAGCAGGAGCTCGTGAAGGTTTGGAGGCAGGTCCTGCAGGGAAGCGGTGCCTAGCAAGGGGTGGGCGGTGGGGGGGCCCGGCAGCACACAGGGCTCCTGCTCCCCCAGGGACCCTGCAGCCTCGCCCCCCAAACCTGGCATCACCAAGGCCAGCTCTGCACCCCCTCCCTCGCCACACCCCCCCTCAACTGCTGCTGCGGGGGGTCAGGTGCATCCGGCCCCAGCCTGGACCCTGAGTGTGCACCCCCCACACCTCAGGGCCAGCGTGCAGCTGGGGTGCAGCAGGTCCCACAGGGGGGTAAGCACCTTTACCCAGCTTCACTCTAATCTGTGGCTGCGGTGCCCCCTGGCTTTGACTCTGCGAGTCCTGCAGACCCAGGACGAGGGCCACGCCCCATGGACAGAAGCAGAGCCACCAGCCTGGGCACCTGCCTCCTCCTCTGACTCAACAGGAATCGCTTCCATCTCGTTCAGGTGGCTGACTCATCAGGGCTTCTGGTTAACATCAGCCAAGCCTCGTCCGAATGTCACCCGAATGTCAGCAGGGCCATGGCCCCGAGGAGGGGCGTTCCTCCATCCTCTCCTCATCAAACGCTCTGATGCGCACATGCAGCAAGTGGCCTCGGGAAATGGCCTCGAGACCACGCGTGTGGTGACAATCCTGTCCCCCACCCCATGGGTGTCAGGGTCACCCCGGCCCAGGACAAGGCCCCACAGGTTGGGGAAGGAGGATGGAGATCGCTGAGCTGAGGACAGACCTCGCCGTGTGAAGGGGTCCCAGGGAGACACGGGGTTAGAGGCAGAGGAAGCAGCTGGGACTGCGGCCGGTGGGCTTCCCAGGAAACCAACAAGAGACCGGGGCGCGGGCCTGGCCTACGGCTCTGGGCAGCTGCGGCGGTCGGGATACCAAGTGCACCTCATGGCCCCTCATCAGCAGAGATTTCCTGGGCGCCCACAGCTCAACAGTTGGGCCCCAGGCAGATGCAGGGGGATGAGGGTGTGGAGCCCCCGCTGGCGGGAGATGCACAGCGTGGAGCAAGTGGGCGGCGCTTCCCGTGACACCCACGCGTCCGTCAGGGGTGACCCTGAAGTAGACAAGGAGCTAGCACCAGGCAAGCGTGACTGTGGGTGGTTGGGGAGGAGCTCGGGACAGCACTGCACCTTCCTCTCAAATCTGCCGTCCACCTAAAACCTCTCTAAATGAAGTGGCTGCATAGGGAGAATGCATTGCTGCCCGGTCACTAATGCAGTGTGTGTGGGGGGGTGCGATGCTGGGGTGTGGGGGAGCGACCCACTTACCTTCTGGCCCTGCATGTTCCAGGTGGCCACGAAGAGGGCCACGTTCCGGTCCGGGAAGTACCGGGCCAGCTCATCTGCCCCCATCAGGGCCCCGCTCGCCAGGAGACTTCCCTCCAGGTAGCTCCTGCAGAGACGGGCACAGCTGGAGCTTGGGGTCCAAGCAGATGGACCCAGGGTGGGGCCAGCTGCTGGGACACACTCCGCGGGCCCCCAAAGTCAGGGCCATGGCCAGGCGTGTGCTTCAAACAACCTGCTTGGCCCTGGTTGGGGTTGGCAGCCTTGTCGACGTGGCAGGGGCCAGGGTGAGGAGGCGCAGGGGACGGGCAGGCCCCGGGGAGGACGGAGAGTGGAGGGTGGAGTTGCAGCTGAGCACTCCAGGACGGTCTGCTCCAACACCGAGCTCCCGGAGAAGCCACAGCTCGGGAGGAGGTCAAGGGTGTGCATGGTCAAGGGCTGAGAAGCCTCCGTGCCCCTGGCATGGTGAATTCATGGCTCTGGCCCTGGGGCAGATGAGCCAGAGGCGTGTGTTTGGGAGCTAGGAGCAGAAGGGAAGACACGGGGCTGGCACCCAAGTTCTTTCTGAGCCAGGAAAATGTCAATATGGATTAAATATTAAAGCCTCATGAAGCCTGGAAACCAAATGTCTTCCATGCCGCGAACCCCTCCCCACCCTGAGCTTTGGTGGGTACCCAGCGAACCGGGTCCCAGAACACCAGAGAAATCATGGGACCCTGCTGGAAGCAGAGTGCAGGCGATCGGGCCCCACCTGCGATCCCTTCCCTGCCGAGAGTCGGCCTTGGGGACCTCCCTCCATGTGGCTGGGCCCTCGGTCCAGCAATCACATGTTTAGCTGTCAGTCGTGGCAAAGTGCTGCAGGCACCGCATCCACGCAGTGAGGCTCTGGCAGGAGAGTCCCCTGGGAAGGATCTGGGAGACGGGATCACGGACAGAGACTGGGTCGTCTCCACCTTTGTGCCCCGACACAGTGTCATGAGGAGAGCATCGCGAGGCCCGCGTGGAGTTTGCTTCTGAACCCTCGAATTAGGGCCACGGATGCCGCAGCACCCCCCACCCCCACCTCGCCCCGGGGAGGCCCTACCTGTCCCGGACGTCCTTGGCACGGATGGGCGCCAGGAGGCTGAAGGGGGACTTGGCGGAGCGCAGGGAACAGTCGTCGCAGGCCAGGGGACTGGGGGGCCGGCTGGGGCCCAGGCTGCTATGGGCCCGGAAGACCCTGGTCTGCAGGCGGTGCTTGTAGTCGGCGTGGTCTGCGTCCACCTTGTTTGCCGTCCGTAGGGAGTTGGAGGCGACGTTCCAGTCCAGGGCGGGCAGCAGGCGAGAGGGAAGCCCGCCGGCCAGCCTGGGGCTGCTCCCGGCTGAGGCCCCATTCCGGTGCAGGGTGTCCAGGGAGGTGCCGGTGATCCCGGAGACGCCATTACCCCACGAGGAGGGGCTCCCGCCCACGTGGCCCAGAGCCCCGCGGGGCGTGGGGATTTCCTGCAAGGAGGTGCTCAGGCAGGGTGGGGAACGAGTGTGGCCGGGGGCCCCGGGGACCTCGTCCTGGGAGGAGGCCCTAGAGGGGCTGACCCCATTCCGGGAGGCCAGGTCCTCGTGGCTGTTCCGAAAACGCCTCCTCCTCCAGCCCTTCTCATCCAGGGACAGGGCCCGCTCCAGCCTGGGCCTCGTCGGTGGCTTTGGGGTGAAGGGTTTTGCCTTAGCCTGTGTGTCTTCATTGCTGATTTTTGCTGGAATGTTCAGGGGGACCACTGGGCTCTTCTCAGGCCCAGGACAGTTGTCAGTGGGCAAGGACCCTGGGCAGGGGACCAGGTCTTTGTCTGTGTTGGGAAGTCGCCCCTTGAGCATTCTTCCTTCGGGTTGCTGGGGGGCCGCCTCTGAGGGCCCCACGCAGGCCGACTTGGACGGCATAGTCCGGGGGCCCAGCGCATCCGGGAGGCAGCTCCTCAGGGGCTGCTTGGTGTCAGGGACGAGCAGTCAGATGTCCCCGGCGGTGAGGCACAGAGGGGGCCCTCAGGGACAGGGCCGGCTGCTGCATGGCTGGAGGTCCCAAAGTCCTGGAGCCCCACAGGGGGCCTAAGGGAAAACTGCTATTACTTCCACGAATTTAACGTTCCTGAAGGGCAGCGACGGTGCAGGGTGGCAGTGGACAGGCCAGTGGCCGTCCAGCAGGAACGAGCATCCAGACATCCCGGCATGCTGCCCCTCCTAGGGACGGGTGACGGCCCTGCCTACTAAGCCGGCAAGGCACTTTCCTGGTGGGGGCCCGCTCCTCACCGGGGGCGCTAGGGGTGGGACTGAGCGAGGATTTGCGCCCCCAAGGTGAAGACCAGTGGAGGGCAGCTTACAGGCACAGCCTGGTGCGGGGGTCCCGCAGGCCCTGGCTCCACCGCGCGCCACCACCATCCGTGGCCCGCAGACCCCGCCCGAGAGCCGCGGCCCAGGGCAGGTCTGCAACGCAGCGGCAAAGGCCCGGACACAGGGCCTGAGATCCCGTGGCGGCTCCCCGGGCAACGACCACGGCAGAGCTGGGGGCGGGACCAGACCCTCGCCCCAGGGTCACCGCGCGCGGACCCCACCCTCGGGTCATCTATCGCCCAAGGGTCACCCCACGCCCCAGCTCCGCGCCCAGGGATCACTGGCCACAGGCCCCGCCCGGGGTCACCCTGCGCCCCTACCTCTCGCCGCCGCCCGCTCCCCAGCCCCCGCGGGCCTCGTCAGCCGCCTCGGCAACCAGCGGCCAGGGCGGAGGACCAGCGCCTGCAGCGGCCTCTAGCGGCCGGAGGACCAGCTAAACAGCGAGGACACGGGCGCCGTGGGCGGGGCCGGGTGCCCCGCAGACCACGCCCTTTTGCAGCCTCCCGTCCTGGGCCAGAGGGACCTGGCCAGCGTGCGCCCAACCTGCCCAGTCCCCCGTGTCCTCAGCACCGCCCCGTCCCTGCAGATTTGATCAGTCTGGCCCTCCCCGACAACGGAACCGTAACTCCCCTCCGGCTCCCCTTTGCACGTCGTTGCCCACGTTCACGAGGGCTGCGCGGTCTTTGGAGCAAACCTACCCCTTACCCGTCATCCACACAGAGGGGAGCCCTGGCCACAGGCCAGTCCCTGCCACACCTGAGGTGACCCAGGTCCTGGAGGCTCCCTGGTTTCCACTGGCAAAAGCAAACAACAGTAGAGTAATCAGAGCCCAAAATATTTTATTTTATTTAACAATTTGCAGTGTAACAATCAGCATTTAGGAAAAATAACGGCTCCCTGGAGGAAGCGTCTTGAATCAAAAGTCACTAACAGAACAATGGGCTGGCGGAAGCCGCGCAGGAGGGCCTGGGTCCCAGGAATCGCACCGCTGACCTAGGACACAGGGAGGCCCCGCAGGAGGCCGGCTTTTCCCAGTTGAAGAACACACGGCCAGCCACACTGGTCTGTGGACAGCCTGCGGTCTTTCCTGGATGATCACGTGAACCAGGACGGAGGGAAGGGCCGGTGTGGACGGCACACTCACATGACCCTGCACTGGGCTTTGAAATACCAAGCAGGACTACAGCAATTAGTTCCTAACGATTTTTATAAATATCTCGGTCTTTCTTCATCTGTTTAGACTTAACAACAACATGAATAGTTCTCAGAACAGTCGACGCAGCCTGAAAGCTCTGAGGTTGGTAGGGGAGGCCCTTTCCTCACAGGCCCCGCGGCTGGGCCCGCGCCTTCGCTGGGGAAGGGCTCGGCATGGGAACAATATGGGCGCAGAAGTGTTAGCTTCTAGAGCTTCTGGCAAGAAACCACTGGAAACCACTTCTTCAAGATGTGGCCAGTCCCTGCGGTGACATCGCCAGGCGGGAGGGGTGTGCTGGCTGGGGGCCCTCCAGAGCCACTGGCACAGGTGTGCTATGACCGTGAGTGCGACCCAGCCACCCCCAAAAAAGTCCAAATTGATCAACGGTCACAGCTTCAGCACTGGTTGACCAGTGAGGATTAGTCACGTGTGGATCACAGGCTGTTAGGTGGCTCTTTCCCCCCTCGCGGACAGACAGAGCCGGTCCCCTGGTTGCAGGAACCCCCTGTGGTGCTGATCAGGCCACAGAAGACTCGGGGCCGCCAGAGACGTCTTTGTTGCAGGACAGAAACGCACCGCCAGCGCCAGGGCGCCTCCACCCTGACTGGAGGGTGGCTAAGGTGACTCCACACCCCCCAAGGCCACCCGGGGGGTACCAGCCATAAACCATCGTGCTGGGCTCCCAGCGTTGGCCAGGGGTGGGCTACACCGGCACAGGCAGGTGTCGGTGCCTTTCCTTCCAGTGTCTCCGACAAGCCTTGGGACCAGTCTGGCAGCGACTCCCATCAGCCTTCGAGAGGCGCCCTAATTCCTGAAGTTCCAAGCCTCCCCGGCGGCAGAGAGTCCAGCCGCGCGTAGTGCGTCATTCCTAAGGGACTAGAAGGTATCTCCTGAACTCATTCTTTAGGTGGGAGGCCCTGAGCCGAGGTCGCTCGTTCGCTCCAGGTCTCTGAGGGGCTGTGGGATTAGCTTTGGTGACACTTCCTGCGACAGGTGCTGGGCATCAACGCTCGAAACAGAAGTGAGGCCGCAGGTGCTCGGTCTCACTGTCCAAGGCTAATCCAGAACAGGCACCGGTCTACCTCAACGCCGGGTACTTCCTCTGGCCGAGCCTCCCCGACCTGGAGCTTCCTGAGGTGGCAGAGGCCTGAAACGACAGGAGCAGCACTGACTTCCACATGCCCGCCCCTGAGGTAGGTGGCGCTCAGGGCTCCGCATGCTTCCACATGGGCCTGGGGAACAAGCCGGCACACACCCTGATGGCAAGCGGCCTTGTTTGCTTTGTCCCATTCCTGCAGCCCATGACCACCGGCCAAGTCAGGATCAGACACTGACGTTCCCTTTAAAGGTGCAGTGGTCAGTTAGGGGCTCACAGGGAGACCAATTTCAAGGGCGGAGCATCTTACGGCCCCGGGGCGGAGCCAGGGAAGGACAGTGAACCAAGACGGGCACCAGCTCTTGCTCCCTCGCGGGCCCAACGAAGTGAGTACTAAGGGTTCTCGAGATGCGAGACACGAGAAAGGCATGACGGGAGAGGAGAAAACCGCCCCCCAGTCTTGAAGTGGGAGAGTGCATGGATGGGCCGGTGGTTAACAGGACACCTCAGTCCTGGGAGGGGAGAGGCGGGGAGAGGCCAAGAAAGCCCCCTCTGCAGACACCTGCCGAAGCGGAGGGCAGCGGGGGGTGGAGAAGGTGCGGGCCGGAGGACGGGCTCTGAGTACAGAGGCCAGGGTACTGCCAGGCAGCGAGGCAGGGTGCGCATCAGCACAGGCCGGGCCAGGTGAGGTGCCCCATTCTGAATGCTGAGACCCCTGCAGATCCCCGCCCCCACTCAGCTCGCCTAGCCCGGCAGCCAGTCTGTACTGTGCAGGCAAGAGCCTGGAAGGGAGAAGGGAAGAAACAGGAGCAGTTGGGAGCCCTCCCGACTGACTGCAGGGAGGCAGCAGCAGCAGCAGCAGCAGCAGCAGCAGCAGCAGGGCCCCGAGCTGCATTAGGGGTTGGGGGCCAGGCCTCTCCCCCGCCCCGCCCCGGGAGGCGGTGCACTTACCTGTGCGAACTGTGCAGGGTTGTAGAAGGGCACAGCTGCCCCGGGGGCGTCTCCTGCTGGGGTCTGGTCCCTGGGAGCCTGGGAACCACAGAGAGCTCAGCTCAGCACAACATCACACGTTTACAAACACCCGCTGCCGCTGAGTCAGGACTCACAACACTTCTGAATACGCCACAGAAGCACACAGAAGAGACCTGCTGCCACACTGGACGGAACCGCGTGACGGTTCACAGAGAAATGCGGCGAGGACGCTGCAGACACCGGGACGTGCAAAGCCCCGACGCGGCCCATTAGTGTCAGGGAAGCGGTTAGCAGACATGCTCGGTCCCTTCGGACCTAAGGTGTCCGTCCCCAGAACTCAGGGTTTCACGTGTGGAGGACAGGACCACATCAAGCCCCCCAGCCGGCCTCTGGGGAAGGCCGGGTCCCAGCTATACATCAGAGACAGAGTGGCCCTGCATCTCCCACGCAGACTGGCTGCGGGACAGCTGTCGCTGCTCCCCTTGGCCCGGCCTGCAAGAGCCCCCTCTTGCACTTGATCAGAAAAAGGCACCGTGCCTTTCAGAGGCGGCCCGCCCCAGCCCTGCGCTCCGTGAGAGCCGCCAGCCTCGGGTACCTGGTTAAGATGCTGGCTCACTTCACGCGACAGGGAACTCATTGAGCTAGAGCGCGAAAGCTACGAGACAGCGAGAACACGACACAGGGTCAGCGTGCACGCCACGCTCAGCCACACTCCAGCCGACGGGGTCAGTCCATCAGAATTCCCACGGGGAAAAGCCAGAACGAGCTCGACGTTCCCATTTTGAGGCAGTTTTGGTTAAGAAACAACTGTGAGCTTGGGGGTCTGTCTGGGCCTTGGTCGGGGCCACTGGGCCTCATGACCCTGAGAAAGGCCCTGGGCCGGCCAGGTCGCACACCAAGCTGGCGTGTGAACCCGAACCCCTCACTCGTTCAAGCTCCCAAACGATTCTGCTCAAACAGGGTGACTGTACTTTTGGGAACAGTAATGTCTTCAAGTTGTACAAAGTGTTTAAGCTGCTATTCCTCCCCATTAACATTCACTTTTAAGGAAGCAGCCGCCACACAGGACAGTAAGAACATGCTTCCTCGGCTAGCACTGCGGGCAGACACTGCGGGGGGCGCCGCTTACCTCTCCCCCCTGAGAGCCATCCGCTGGGCAGGGGGCCAGGTCAGATGCAGGGAGCGAGGCCGCCGCACTGACGACCTGCCGGGAGAGACACCGATGCAGCACTGGCCCAGTCCCGCAGATGAGCCCCCGACTGGACGGGTGGCGCCGAGCCTCCCTCTGGCCCAGGCTGCACACGGCTCTGGTCCACGGGAAGTGCTCCCTCGGAGAAGCAGGGCGAGAACCCACTGCTTGTGCACTCAGACATCACAATCCCAAGTCCCAGTGCACGCCTCCCGTGGCCTGTGGCCTGGTGTTATTTTTATCCTATTTCTCAGAGCAGGAAACTGAGGCCTAGAGAAGGGACTTCCCTGAATTTCACTCAACTAGTTAATGGGAAACCAGCATTGAATCTGCGTCGACCGGGCTTTGGAGACCATACTCTCAACCGTTCCATTTCACGTACATTTTAAACACTAAAAAACCTCTCTTTACTGCTCTGGTTTCAGTCAGACAATCAGGATATGCCATGTGTGTGGCTAGACCGTGAGTCCCGGGGACACAATGGACGCAGACCGCACAACGTCAGGGCCCACGGTCACGGCTTGGGAGGAGGCTTTTCCGCCCTGCCCCACGCGCCCGCTCACCTTGGGCTCCGAGGAAGGCTGTGGACAGGCTGGAGCCCCCGCTGGGGCGTGCCCTTCCCTGCCAGCCCCCTCTGAGGGCGGGGCTCCCTCCGCCTCTGTGAGGGAGAGTGGGAGGAGTCATGTCAGAAAGGACGTTCCAGGGTGCGCTCTCGGAGGAGGGGAGGCGAAGCCCCCGGCACCCCTGCCTTCACTCATCTCCCTCTCTGGGGTGATGAGGGTCCAAGGCTCTTGGGCAGTGTCAAAGGTCAAGGGGCGGGCTCACACAGAGGCGCCGCCACCCGCACCGCCTACCTGGGTTCGGCGTGAACAAGGGCGCTGGGAACGGGAGCGGGGCAAGCGGGGCAAAGAGGTCCGCGGGGGCCAGAGCCGGGTCAGCGCGCCGGGGCGCGCCCGGGTTCAAGACGTCCACGTAGCGCGCTCGCGTGCCGCCTGTGGTGCAAGAGGCGGCAGGTCAGGCGGGCCTGCCGCCTGGCCCGCCTCCACGAGGCTCCTCCACACCGCGGCAGGGGGAGCCGGCAGGGGGGCCGGCAGGGGCCTCTCTGGGCCTGCGGGGCGGCTGCCCGGGCGAGGGCCCGCCTTCGACAGACCGCTGCTCTGCGCCCCGCACGGAGTGGCCGGCCTGGCGCCCCCCGGTGGAATCCGCCTCACAGACCAGTCCCCCTCTGCGCTTGAGCACTGACGCCCACTACTCAGACTGCACTCGGGGAACTAGGGGAACCTAGAGAACAAATGGGTCACCCCAACCAGCTTTTGTTTCTGGTTTGTTACCTGCTTTCCTAGAAAACATGTTCACAGAGGCTCCGGGGGGGCCTCCAGGCCCAGGGGCGGCAGCGTGCGGAGCCTTGGGAAGCGACATTGGAGGCGGGGGCGGCGCCTTCTTCTGCAAAGGGACAGCGGGCTTCAGAAATCTCCTTACGACCCCAGACGCCCAGGACACACCAGACAGGAGCCCCGGGAGGCGGGCCTCCTCTCAGGCGCAGCAACGCACCCCACCCCCACGCCAGCGCACCTCCTCCTCTGGCTCGCTGGTGTCCACCCATCGGTTCTGCTTTGCGTCCCAGACGATCTGCCGCAATTACGAAGAGTAGAGAACTACGTCAGCGGAAAGAGTAGGAAGACACTGGAGTCTGACTACTTGTGACACTCTAAGACTCAGGAAGGCACGTATTAGGGTTCGTTCTAAAGCTGAAACACACTGCACCAACGACCTCTGACGGAGGTCACTCCAGAAACACCTACCGAGTCTTCAAGTGCCACGCTCTGACCCTCACCGATTTTTTTGTGTCGTCTGGCAAATGCGCTTCTGTCCTCTTCTTCCTGGTAGTCAGCCAGGAGAACCAGGATTCACCGCCCTAAAGAAAAACCATGAGAACCACCTGGAAGACACTGTGCTGAGTGACGTGGCCCAGAAGGACCTCCTGTGAGGCCCACTCACATGAGGTCCCTGCAGGAGGCGGGTCCGCAGAGACAAGGAGTCGACGGTGGGGCCGAGGTTGGGGGAGGGTGGGAGTGGGGGTTTCATAGGGACGGAATGTCCGTCTTCCCAGACGGACAGTCCTGGAGAGGACGGCGGCGGCGGCTGCACAGCAGCGTGAGTGTTCCTAATGCCCCTGAGATGTGGCGGAGGCAGTCGACGTTACGTTACGTGTGTTTTACAATAAAAAAAAGTCAGAATAAGACTGTGCCTTTTGGAGCTTTTCGTGTCTAAACGCTGACACGTGAGCAGCCCCGACCCTCCTCACCTGATGCGTGTCAGGCAGGCTGGGACAGTCTGTGGGGGACCCCTCTGAACACAGTCCCTCTCTGCTCCCCACCGGGCCATCTCTGCACTCCGCAAACCCCGCGCTGCACTCCACTAACAGCAGAGGGAGTGGCAGCCGCCGCCCGCCCCAAAGCCGCTGCTCTGAACGGGCGGCGGGGCAGCCTGCACGCCTGCGACTTTGTCTCCCGAGCCACGCGCGTTCTGAATGAAAACCGCGCATGGTAGACACTAGCCACCAAAGAGAAATTTGGTCAATGGGCCCCCATTGAGGTGGAGACCCATGTTCTCCACAGGCAGCATTAGGAGAGGAATGAGGCAGGCCAGATCACAGGGAGGACGGCCAGGTGGTGACAAGCTGTCCCTCCCTTAGGAAATGTCAACTAAAGCACGGGGAAGCATCGCCCACCAGCAGGAGGGCCGATGGAAGGGCTGCTGGCACCCGCCGTGCACACAGGGACAAGGCCTGGACAGTTGGGGTAGCTGCAGGACAGGCCGGGTCACCTGCACCTGACCCGGGCAGTGCCTCTGGAGCTGGACACAGCTGCTTGGGCCCCGGGCCCGGGCACACCCCCAGGAGGACGGGGCCTGATACAGGCTGACCCCAAGTACCACCCCATGTCAGGAGGAGGGGCTGTGAGCTGTGGGTCCTGCACAACCCCAGGACGGGGATGAGCCTCCTCTGTGTGAGGTTCAACAGCGGCCACTACTCATCTGCAGAGACAGGAGTCAGAAGGCCAGTCGCCCTCTGGGGGTCGGTGCCAACAGATTGTGGACACGTAGGACCCACTTGGGGCTGGAGCCGTCCTAGCTCTGAATGGGGCAGCATGACACATGGGGGACAGACAAGACCACCTGCTGGGCTGTGCACTCCACACACTCCCCTGTGCTCATCCGCCCCAAACACGTTCGGCTTCACAAGAAAAGAAACAAAACCCTCGTTGTCGCCTCCCAGGTACGAGGGCCCGAGCCCCTCCCAGGCCCAGGTCGGCCCCCCGCCCGGATGGAGGAGGGCTGCCTGTTACCTTCTTGGGTTCCTTGGCCTCTTTTTTGGTTGGCTGTACAGGGCTCTTCACTTCAGAAGTGGACGTCAGAGATGGAGGCTGCAGGACACCAGGGCTGGCAGCCCCCCATCCCGGGAGGGCCTCGGAGTCCAGCGGCGCCCTCGAGGAGCCCTGAGCAAGGCAACGCAGGGGCAGGCTCGCTTGGGGTGCCTCCCGGGAGCCCTCGGAACACCCCCGGAGGCCAGGCGGCGACGGCACAGAGAGGCGCTCAGGCGGGAAGGGCGAGGGCAGCCCTGGTGCCCGGGGCCACCTGGAGGAGAGCCAGCCCACACCCAACAGGCGACCTCGCTGAGGCGCTGCGGGGCCAGGACGTGGGCTCCGCGTAAGCACAGAGCGCGAAGACAGGGCGGCAGGCAATTTAAAGGCAAAAGTGCTTGTCCCTGGGTTAAGAATCTGTGTTCAATTCAGCTCATTTTTGCTTTTCCAGGGACAGACTGTCTTAGTGGTAGGACACAAAGCGAAGCTGGAACTACAGCAATCGCCTGCTGACAGGTGTCTACGCCGGGCTGCGCAGCCGCAAAGGCGGCTCCAGACAGCAGCCTATATAATAAAAGATTCTGTCTCTCCCGCCCAGGGATCAGAGCAAACGCATCTGATAAAACGAATCTCAACTTCACGTAGCCAGGGGGGGATTCTGGGGGCCTGCTGCCGAGCAGGGACAGGAGCTGCAGGGGGGCCACCTCAGAAAAGTTACAGCTACAGGGTGGCACTGCCAGACGGCATTTCCTCTCCTCAAAGTAATCGTGTCTACGCTGTTACGTGACTTTTCTCCCATTCGTGGTTTCACCGAGCCTGTGTACTTTAAGGACTCGAGGTTTTCAGAAGTGCTTTCTCTTTAAGAGACAACTTAAAAGATAAGTTTGTATTATCAGCATCGTCTGTCCACATGCAACTGGAAAACAAGGAGTTTGGGTCTCTATTCACTAAAAAAAGGTGGGCAACTACCACATCGAATCTGCCACCAAAATCCTCTTCTCTTCCCTCCGCCAGCGAGTCTCCCCCGCAGGGGTCCTGGGGCGCCGCTCCTGTCGGTGGGAGAAAGCCCGTGACCCAGTGCTGCCGGCGTGGGGCCACAGGAGCTGGGCGCCACTGGGATGCACGGGGCCACCCCCAGGACTGTGTCGGGACCTGGCCTGAACATCCCCTCAAACGCAGTGTCGGCCCGACGTGGCCCACGCGGGCCGAGGCAAGAAGGCCCAGCCCAGGTGCAGGGGCCACCCCGCGGCCCCAGGCAGGAGCGCGTAGGCGTGAGGAGAGCCACAGCCAGGGCACACCTCGGGGCGGCCTGCCATGCCCTAGGCAGTGTCGCTTCGCGCCCTGATGCTCGATGAACCCACTTGGCCTAAAATGTCTAGGGTCTTAGTATCTGTTAAGCAACTTAACTTGTTTCAAGTTCAAGTGACCTCAATCTCTTCCATCAACCACCTCCCGGAACAGGAAACCCAGCTTAGCTCTGCTCTCAGGCCAACACCTCGGCAGACCCACCTGGGCCCTGGGTCCTGGCCTCCCATCGCGGGGGCTCACTGTCCTGGAGAGATGATGTGCTGGACGGCAGGCCCGGCCCTGGGTACGGGGCTGCAGGACCCGGCCCCGAGGGCTCCGCAAAGCCACACGCGGGCCCTGGGAGTCCACAGCCAGGCGCCGGCTCCGCAGGGCCGGCAGGGGGCACGGGGAACATTGGCACCCTGGTCGGGAAGGCGGGCTGGCCATCGGGGAGTGTTGACAGAGCTGCACGGGGAAGGTGGAGAAGAGAAAGTCCCACTGTCACCTGAAGCAACTGACAGGTGGCAACCCTGCCCTTCCACACACTGAGAAACAGCAGAAGTGACTGGCGAGGTAGGGAGTGCGGAGACGCCGGGACACGCCGCCGCCGGACAGCGCGTGGGCCCTCGCGAGCGCAGGCTCACCTGAAGGCAGCAGCCACACGCCCTGGCCAGAGTGCTCGGCGCTGGGCACAGGCGGCGCCAGCAGTGGATTGTCAGTGCCCAGGTCCAAGGGCTGCGCGAGTCCTGGGCCGTCACACTGCCCCCCCTCGGAGCTTGGTGTGCTGGGACAGGGCTGGGGGAAGGCTGCGTCCCGGCTCCACACCACAGCGCCCTCCTGAGAGAGAAACGCCTCAGGCCCTGCCAACAGCTGAGGCCGCAGGAACTGCTGGGTGTGCTCCCCACAGACCACTCACCCCAGGCTTCTGGGGTCCCCCCTGCCCCCGGGAGCGAGGCCTCGCTGCAAACGAGCGCAGCCCCGAAACCGCTGTTGCTGCCTCACCGCGGGTGGAAACCCCACACCTCTGCCAGCCCCACGGCCAAGCGCCACCTGCGCACCTTGACCTGCTTCCCCACGCGCTGCAGCTGGGCCAGCCAGGCGGGCTCCGCAAAGGACTCCTCCTCCGGCTTCTCCTTCAGCTGGGGGTCGAAGAGCCGTAGCTGGGAGGCGACCTACAGACACGTGGGAGGTAAGTGCCCTGCACTCTCAGTGTTTTCAGAACCCATTCCAGCCTGGAAGAAACGTCACCTCTGTGTTGAACTGGGGACAGTCTCAATCAGCCACATCACTTCCTATGTGTGCTAGGTGACACGCCTCACCCGCGCACTGACACTGCAGGGGCAGGAGGCGAGCTTGGGGCCTCCCAGCTCAGTGGCGCTAACCTGCATGGGTCAGCAGTGCCCAGACTCCCAAGCTCAGCCTGCTCGCTGCTACCCCCCGATTGCAAGGACTGACCCAGGGGCTGACCTGGCCTAGACACACGCGCCCTCTGAATGGGCGGCGGGGGTGGGGTGGGGAAGGAGGGCAGGTCCAAGCAAAACGAGTTTAGCCTCGCGTTACTAACAGATAAAGCTGTCTAAAAACCTCCATAATAAAAAATGTTCTTAGGTTTCAGGTGAGCACATTTTCGAAAATGATGCTCCCGGAGGAGGGGAGACAATGATGTGACCACTTCAACACTGTGTGGGTGCTGTCCGCTGTCCTGTTTACAATTCACACCATTCCGAGGCCAGCCATGCCGTCCCCACTTTCCGGAGTGGGACACAAAGCCTGGGGGGGTGCCAGGCCCCGAGCCCAGGCTGCGGGGCCCCGGAGGCTCACGCTGTGCACCACTAACTAACCCGCCTCAAGGCAGGTTCCGAGACACGACCTCCCGCTCAGGGCTCACTCTGTGCTGCATCCCCGCGCTGGGGGGTGGCAGGAGGTCCCTGTGCTAACATGCCAGGCACCGAGCAGCCGCCTGGGGAACAGCTCTGGGTCGACCTTGTGCCTGAGCTCAGTCCCAGCCCTGTTCCACCCCAAAGGCCCACCGTCAGCTGCATGTGGGGACAGAGGTGCAGGAGGACAGTACCTCAACCAGCTGGCTGATGAGCACGGGGGAGTGGCTCTGGGGCCGCAGCAGGACACTCTTGGCGATCGCCTCACAGTAGTGGAAGGCCTGGGTGGCCAGCCCCATGTCCGCCAGGCGGCACGAGTAGATGAACTTGAACACCTGAAACAAACCAACACAGCTCAGCCACCTTGTGCCTCCTCCCCAGCTTCCTAAGGTCGCCCTGCAGTCCCCTACAAGCTGAGTCACTCCAATGCTTCATGTATCTTGTAGGCCCCCCACCCCCCCGCACCAGCATCAGTCCCCATTCCCTGAGACGTCCCATATCGAAGGAGACAACTGGGCCTCTAAGAACTCACTTCTCAACACCCTTCGGAGTGACCAGGGCCCCCAGCTACAGAGGCTGCGACTCGGCCCCGAACTGTCCCACATTCGCCGTCTACTAGCTCTAGGTTATGTGAGTGTTTACATGCACACCCACGTACGTGCATGCTGGCACACACTCCTGCACACTCACATGCTCAAGTCCACACATGCACTTGCTTACATGCACGCTCACACTCACTCCCAGCTCACTTAATACGCCCCACCACACCAAAAACAGCCAGAAAAAACAAAATACTCAAACTTTTTAATAAAATGTTAAGACCCAAAATACACACAAAGTATCCTCCATTCAGCAGGGTTAGACTCTCGAGCATTACAGATCAAACGTCTCCCCGAGGTATCAAAAAACACTTGGCCATTTTTTGCATAAGAATTCCAAAGCCCTAGCCCAGCAGAGGCTGGCCAGCTCTGGGCCCACGGCTGCAGCTCACCTGGAAGTTGGGCAGGGGGTCGGAGCGCGCCCCCAGCGACTGAGCGTATTCATAGGCCTCTGTCCTCTGAATGGCTTCGTTGGTTGCGAACTTTAAAAATGGTAAGCTGTTGAGGAAAGGAGTTCTTTTGATCTCTGAGCAAGTCGGCCAGGGCACACCACCCTGTGCTAAGGACCCCAGGCTGCCCCCTGGCCCTGTCTCTCGGTTAGCTAAGGGGGGTGTTTCCTTCCGCAGGAACACACACGATTACGTGACTCTTTACCTGTGGTTCGATCCGATCAAGACCAGTTTTGTGGTTTTCTTTGTATAAACCCCAAATCCAACCTGAGCCATGAGGTAGCAAAAGTGTGCAGCGTCTAAGAGACCTTTCGAAGCTGGAGAGGAGACAGAAGGCGCGCCGGGCCTCAGTCAGGGGTCAGCCCAGGGATCCACGGCTGCGCGCAGAAGGCAGCAAGGGGGCTCGCGGGATGGAAGGGTGCCCGTGGCCGGCCCGGCAAGCCCCGGCCCTGCCACCTGACCCACCTAGTGTGTCGCCCATCGTGGCCATCGCCCTGGACTCCACCTCCACGTTGTGACTCAGGTTGGACAAAACCATAGCCAGGTGCGGCCTCCAGTCCCCCCACTTCTCATCTCCGCAGCACTGAGATCATGAGAAAGCCAAGCAGAACAAACCCTCATTCCGGGAAGGAAGCGCCACTTGAGCTTTGCAATGGCTGGGCTCAGGGAGGGTCACGGGACAAGGGCAAGACACACGCGTTGGTCTCGTCCTGGGATGTGACCTTTCCCAGGAGCCACTGCCGACAGACGGCGGGGCTGCAGGGACGCCAGGGTGAGCCCCCACTGACCGTGGACGCTGCAGGCATCCGCCCGGACATCAGCTGATAGACGGTCTGCAAAGGGTCGTTGATGGGAAGACTGTTGGCGAACCTGGGGAGACGTGAGGAGAGAAATCCCAACTTAGCCTGGCTCGTAAACAAGACAAGAGACACCAGCCGGCCTTATCTCAGCCCTTTTCATTATCGGCCCTGAGTTTACCTGTGCAGGGCCCACAGCTCGGTGTCAGAGGCTGCAAAGGAGGCCGCCTCTGGAGCTCACTGAGGGGACCGAGGCCCACCCAGGGTGGTGAGCAGGCAGGGCACCCATGCCCTGTGGCAGCCCCACAGCACAGTGAGGCTCCCCAGCTTCCCGGGACGGGAGCCAGACACCTGTGCGCCTTGAGGGGTTGCCAAAGTGCTGCCACTGGGCCCTCTGGCCACGCCCAGGAGCTGTAAGCCCCGCGAGCTTCCTCACCTGGTCATGACGCGGGCGTGGGTCCGGCTGTCCATCTTACTGGCAAGTAACAGCGCATGGCCCCACAGGCCGTTTTTCATCGCAGACTCCAGAGCGTCCTGCAAAGCAGCGCGGCAGTGAGCCCAGCCGGCACAGTGACCAGAGAGTGAGTAGTCGGCCACTGCAGGGCACATGCCACCATACCCCGAGGACGGGGGGAGGGACTTGAGCGCAGTGACTCACAGGCCTCAACGGCCCCTCCACCCCACTGCGCACGGCTCGGAAATCAAAGACAAGCCGCCACCCTGCCCTGGCCCACCCAGGTCCCGGGGTCCAAGTCTAGTCGTGCGCTCCCTGCTTTTACTGACTGCAGCATAACCACAGGCAGACCAGTCAGAAGCGGGATGAGGAGGCGGCACTGCCGCCACCCCAAGATGGTCCCGCCCACGGGGCCCACCGGGAAGTGGCGCACCTACTCCTCCCCGTTCCTGAATGCTATCTTCGCAATCTGGGGAGAGCCACCCCTTGGCCCAAGAACCTGGGGTACAGCTTAGACAACGTCTGACAAGGACCTGAGCTACCACGATGCCAACGTACCAAGGATTCTCAGCCCGTCAGACCCCTGCCGCCGGAGGTACGCGCGCACTGGGCAGGCGCCCAGGGCACACAGGCACCCCTCCGCTCCATACCACCTGGGGCAACTGCCACAGCGCCAACCCCGGAGCGTGGCCTCCGGGCACCCGCCTCAGCTGCAGGCCGCTGCCCATGCCGTGCCTCGCCCGCTCCTGCAGGGCACTGGCTCCCTCAAGGACCCACTGCATCTCTTAGACCCCAGGCTCACCCCGACCCCGACGGCGGGTCTCGCTTTCGTCTCACACACGTGTACCCAAGACAACTGCACAAGGCAGGGCACAGCCCAGGCCTGGCCAGCGTGTTTGTTTGCTGCACGGCAAGAAAGCGAAGTCTGCGAGTCTTTGACACTGGCCATGTTTAGAGGAAAACCACTATGACATCTTCATAGAAAGGACACAGGGCCAGACAAGTCCTCATGGACGTTACAATTCCTTGTGGACATCTGGCCTTGCCTGTAATGTCCACACCTGCTTCCTGGCACGTAAGCAACGTGTGGTGAACACTAGGACACGCCGGTGGCGACCGCACGCTCAGGGACGCACCTTCTTCCGGCCATACAGCAGCAGCTCTCGGAACCTCTCCGTCTCCTTCTCCTGGGTGCTGGTGGCAGCGGCCTGGCTGTCGGTGAGAAACGAGAGCTGGGCCTCCCCCGACTCCTCCTCCTCGGCTTGCTCCAGGGCCTCGTTCGTGAAGTCGATCAGGTTGGCCTCGTTGGGTGACTTCCCAGGAAGCCACACTGTTTTGTGGTCTTGTAACAACAGTTCTGCGATGTCGGTTCCCACCACGGTCTGCAGGGCAGCAGGAACAGGAAGAACGAGGGGCTTCATTATGGCTGGGACTTCCTGCAGGTCCCGCTCGGGTGAGGACCCCAACTGGTCTCTGCAGATGAGTATGCCAGGCTGCTTCACACGAACTGCCGCTCGCCCACTGCTAAGGGCCAGACAGACAGACCACAGAGCACCCGAAAGGCAGACACAGTGCGCTTGCACCTCCCTTTGCCCCAAATGCACCCCCTGCTTATCTTCTACTCCCCCGTGTCCCTGCTAAGACAGTTCCCCGTGCTCAGCCCCACTCCTGAGACTCAAGGCCAACAAGAAACAGCAGTCTAAGGGCAAAGACACACGTACCCCGTTCTGTCTGCACAACAGAACAATAAAATTCCAAAGAAGATTTGCAGACTCTTTGTCAATTAAGTTCTCGTTCTGCAAACATTTTGTCGCTTTGTTCTGTGCAAAATTAATAACATCCACTTTATGGGTGTCGTCTCTGAAAAAAGAACAACACTCAGTGAAGAGCAACAAGCGCAGCGGCGCGGCCACGCTCGGCCACGGCCGCCGGACAGCCTCCCCGGCTCCCAGGCGGGACGTACTTGCCGAGAGGCCCCGGGAACGCGCGCATCTCCTCGTGCTCCGGCGTGTGCTGCAGCAGTGTCTGCGGGAGGACGGGTGAGGGGCGGGGAGAGGGCACCTCAGGGGCCAGCCCAGCCACTGCCCACCATGGCTGCTGGCTGAGGACGGCCTGCACCCCCACTCGGGAGGCGAAGGCTCCATCTGGGGCACGGCCATGTCAGGTCGGCTACAGTGACTTTCGACCTTGATTTTAGGCAGTGACATCCATGCCGGCCCCCCAAACACTGAAGCAAGGCCCGGACGCACGTGACAGAGGCCTGTGGGGCCATGAAGCAGAAGGCCCACCTCCCACCGGCCCCCAGGGCACGCTTCCCCCACTGGCCACAGTGTCACGAAGCACATCTGTACCCGTTATCGAAAACCACCAACGAAAGAACGTCAACAGTGTCCTCCCCTCAAAATCAGAAACACAAATAAAAAAACACACGACCAGATATTTAAAAAAAAAAACACCTCATCAACTGAGGGTTCCCAGGAATAAACACTTCGCAAGCCTGTTTTTCCGAGGCAAGGATGTGTGCGCAGGGGCCTGCAGCCGCGCCCCAACCTCACCTCCACGCTGTGCACTTCCACCAAGGCAGGCTGCCCTTCCGAAGGCAGGTTGGGGACCACTCTGATGAGCTGACCCCCGGGGCCGAACCTGGCACAGACGTGAGGCACAGAGAACTTCTCTGGTGACATGGGTCTTGATGGAGCTGCAGCAAAAGGACATGCACAACAAAGGCCCGCCTGTCAGTTCTGGATGTTTCGAACCAGAGCAGAGGCTTAGGTATCAAGGTGCCCACACGGCTGAGACCCCAGATAAACTGACTCTCAGCCAGAAGTTAGAAACTGCTAAACATCCCATGAAAAAGAACTTTAGCACGTGTTAGGAAAATATTTGAATTATTTACAATTAATAATTAGCCCTGGCTCGTGTGGCTCAGTGGACTGAGTGGTGGCCTGAGAACCAAAGGGTCGCCGGTTCAATTCCCAGTCAGGGCACAGGCCTGGGTTGTGGGCCAGGTCCCCATTAGGGGGCGCATGAGAGGCAACCACACATTGATGTTTCTCTCCCTCTCTTTTGCCCTCCCTTCCCCCTTCTCTAAAAATAAGTAAGTAAAATCTTTCAAAAAAAAAAAGAAAAGAGAAACTATTCTCTAATCAGGGGTGTCCAACCTGCAGTGTGCAGGCCGCACGCGTCCCAGGGTGGCTATGAATGTGGCCCGACGCAAAATCGTAAATGTACTTAAAACATGATGAAATTTCTTTGCAATCATGTGTTGCAACATATTTAATGTGTGGCCCAGAGACGCCCCAAGGTTGGCCACCCCTATGAGTCTAAATAAAAAAAACCCCTTTGAAAAGCCACAGGAAAGCCAGCGTCCCAGGAAGCAGATCCCCCTGGAGTCCCCGTGCCTGGCTTTTGCTCTTAACCTCCAGGCTGAGGGCCCTAACCCAGCGAAAGCGACAGTGCACAGTGTCACATGTCATAAAGGAGGGTTTCCCACTGAAATGCTACTTTAAGAAAGAAAGTAGTGTTTACCCATATTTTTGTGGTTTTCAAGATACAGCATTTCACAGGAACTTACAATGGGACACATGTGACAAGTTCATGGCAGTTTTTCTAGGCAAATTCCAAGTTTTCTCCAAAAGCTGCTACCCATGTGGCTGGCATGGGAACATGCAGCCCCACCCAAGAACTTGGTGATGAGACTGGCCTCCGAGTCACGCGAGTGCACGTGACAGGCAGGGCAGCTCTCCGGTCTGTCAGCCAATCTATAGCCAGAGGGAGGCTGTCGGTCCTGTGACAAGCAGTCACTCAAAAGGACGTGCATGCTGGGACACAGTTGTCCTCACTCTGCAGGGAAGATGAGGCCAGGCCACCACGAATTCCTGGCACAGTTACACCCCACCCCACCCTGTGTGTCTCGTACGAGGCCAGTGAAGCCACCCTGCAGTGTGGCCCGGGCGCCCACTGCACCTGTGGGTGCACAGGGCCTCAACCACACACACCTTGCTCTATGGTGGGCCAGCCGGCGTCAGCAGGGTAGCCGCACTCTGAGAAGCCCTGGGCACCGTTGAAATTGCTAACGTAGGCATCGTAGGTGTAGTCCCCATGGAAGGAGCCTGGTGGAGGCGGGGCCTCATAAGGACCCACAGCCACATTGCGATTTCTGTAAAGCTGACTCTTGAAAACACAAAGCCGGCAGGTAAAATCAGATCTCACTGTGAACACCGCCAAGACCTCGCGGTGCTGTCAGAGCACAGGGCGGGGGCCTGTGTCTAACCAGGGCCGTGCGGACGGAGGGGCACCCGCCCGGCACCCACCTGCTGCGAGTGGGCGCTGAAGCTGCTGTGGCGGCTGCGCTCGCTGGGGGCGCTGCGCAGGCTCTGCGCTGAGTGCTCGCTGTGCACACTGCGCCGGTCCCCATCATCCCCGTAAGGGTCCCTGCGGGGCTCAGGGTCGTCGTCAAAACTCCCTGTGAAGCGAGGGTCGTACCTCCAGGGGTCATCGTACCTCTCGGGCCTAGAAGGGCCATGGGGCAGAGGTAATAAAGGGTGCGGGTCCCCCTGGGGGGAGACCGCACACGGCCACACCACATCCAGCCCTCACCAGGTCCTCTCTGCCCCGCCGTCCTCCTGTCCTTCCAAGACTTGACCCTAAAGATCCTGGTCAGAGCCCCCTTGAGTGGATCGCCGCCACCCAAGTCCAAGTTCAGGCCCCGTCTGAAGCCTCAGAGAAGCATGCTGCAAGCCCATGGCCAGTGGTCACGTGTCTCATGGACACCGAGAGGACAAGGTCCAGTCAGCCCCTGGCGCTAGTCCTGAGGCCCACAGCGAGAAGCACCAGGAGGGTCCACTCCATGCCTTCTTTCGGTCAGTGACCGAGGCACCAGCTGCTCCCCGGAACCCACACAGCTGCGGCTTGCGCGTCGTTTACAGAACGCAGCCCTGACTTCTGCCCAACCTCCTCGGCAAGGGGCCCACAACCCACCTGTCAGTGTAAGCGTAGCTTTCTTTCCTGTACGGGTCGTAGTCTGTGTCATACCAATACCTGCGGTCGTAGGGGCGGGGGTCCCTGAACCTAGAGCCGTAGGCGTACCGATCCCAGTGACCCGGCTCTGCAGGTAAGGCAGCAACGGGTCAGTAGAGCACGCACGGAGGCCCTGCCCGGCCCTCCCTGGAGAAGCCAGGCTGCCCAGCACTGATGAAGGTTTGCAGGCCCGTGCAGCACCAAACTTTCCCCCCGAAAGTGAGCATGGCCCTGGGGTGTTAACTGAGATACCAGAGGTCCCGGCTGAGAGCTGCTCATGTGTGTAAGACCTAAGGCCACTGGTTGTTTTTCTCTCAATGCATGTGATTAAAAAGACAAATAAGCCTGCTATGTGACATCTTGATCAAGTTCTCACTCAGAAGTACCGCCTTTAATAGTTAATCTCATACCTATGTGCTTTACATCTCTTCTAATGTGGTCTAGAAAGGCTCAAGAAATACTCTCAAAACTAAAGGACTGCTTTAAAAAAGACCAGTAACTGTGGCTCAGTGGATCACGCACGGCCTGCAAACCAAAGGGTCGCTGGCTGGATTCCCAGGCAGGGCATGTGCCTGGGTTGCAGGTCAGGTCCCCGGTAAGGGGCTCTAGAGAGGCAGCCAGCCACACATCGATGTTTCTCTCTTTTTCCCTCCCTTCCCCTCTCTCTCTGAAAAAATAAGTAAAATCTTTAAAAAATTTTAAAGACCATTTAAACGAGCCAGATGTACCACTTTCGACAAGTGTGTGCAGCTTCTGTTTACAGTGATACGGATGGAGCAGGGGAAACCGAGGCCTGTGAGCAGCGGGCAGCTGTGCACGAGAAGCGAGGGCCACAGGCCCAGGACCCTCCTCTGCGCCCAGCACAGGACACCAGCCGGCGGTGGGGGACGGCAGGGTCCGAGGCCGTGCAGCCTAGAGACCCTGACAGCGAAGGGACAGGCCTGGAGTCAGACACGGCTAGTGCTACAGGGCTGTTGCACTCACTTAGTTCACAGCTGAGGCCACCCTGGAACTACTGGGAGTCATGCTTTGCTAGAAAATCAAAGAGCACTGCTAATATGGCAAAGACACGCTAATGCTGTAACAGGTAAAACCTCTGAATGAAAAGTAGCAGCAGAATTACTTCCAGATGCAGGTTGCCTGGGTTTTTGGATGAAGACAGAGACTAACAGAAGGGACATTTCCCAAGGGCCCCACAGAGTGCCACTGGCCAGGTGGTGCTGTCTCCCGTGGCCGGCGGCCGGCCGGTGGCGACCACTCTACGTACCTCCGTAATCATACTGGCCACAGTAGTAGTTGGCGTAGTCGCTCTGGGTGCTCCAGCCACGTTTGGAATTAGAGTGACCTTCAGGGTGCCCTGGCCTGAAAGACACAGTGGTCACCAGCATATCACCTGCTTTGGAAAAGTGCAGCAATAGCAGTCCGTACGCGACAGGCACTCGTCGCCCAGGGCGACAGGCATTCGTCAAAGCACTTGGCTGTGGAAAACTGTAACCAGCAGACCCCATACCACACAATGACGAGCTTATGGGATTCCCCACCATCCAGCAAATCAAGGTTTCTCTCTTACAACAAACACGTGAGCACGTCGGCCCAGACGGACTTGTGCTCCCCATGCCACTGCCCAGAGAAGCCAGTGCTGAGCCGGCCGCTCAGGGTGTGGACGTCAGATCTAGCCGAGGCACGAAATTAGCTGAAGGCTGACGCTCAAGCCCGCTGCACAGACTGCGCCACAAGTCCGCTGAGTGAATCAGGCACACCCGGCCCTGGTGGCCCTCAGAGCTGACCGGCGTGGCCTCACGGAGCAAGCCCAGCCGTGACTCGCACTACAGAAAAGGTGGAACTCAGCGGGAAGACCAGGTATCAGATCTGGGGGGCAGCAGGGTGTCGGAAGGGCGTGACGACATCGTTGCTTTCTAATAGCAGGTTTTGGGCAGTGTTTGATGTCTGAAACGGACTTGCCTCCCGTCTCTCTCAGCTGGGCCTGGGGCTTGGCCAGTGCAGCCTGGGGTGGGGGTGCCCGGGCCTCAGCCCAGCCCCTGCCACCACCACCCTGGGGGAGAGTGGCTGCACACACGTCGGGGGGCTCCTGGACTTGCACCCCCTCATCCCCACAAACCCTGCATCTGTCGGGAAAGACAATCACAGAAACAAAAGGTCCGCGCTTGCCTCCAGCAGTTCCCACGGGGACGGGATCACAGAGGCACAGGAAAGGCCAGCCGATGCTAACTACCACATGGAAACACAACCGCCACATGGAAACGCACGCACACACGCACGCCCCCAACCACAGCAGGGCAGGGAGGAGGAGGGGACTGCTCTCCAGCACTGTCACAAAGCGGCACGAACACAGCGGGCAAGCTGCTGACCCCCCCCCCCACAGAACTACCCGGCCTCTGAAACGAGTTGGCGCGCTACCGTGCAGGTGGTTGGACAAGTGGAAACTGGAACAGCCAGGTGCGCCCTGGCTCCACCCACCTCTGCACTCCCTCACCTCCCAGGCATTCTAGAAAACACCGGGCCCCATGGGCCCATGGCTCGCACGGCATCAGGATGCTTCCCAGCTGAGAGGGTGGGACCCCAGCGCTGAGACCCAGGACCTCCTCACACGGAGCGCCCATACGCTGGCCCACGCAGAGGCTGGAGTCCGTCGCCAGTGCTGGATGGGGGCCAGCCGACGGCAGTGGCTCACCGGCAAGCTACCAGGGGCACGGGGCCAGCACGAGGAGGCCCCAGTCCTGAAAGGCAGTGTGCGCACCAAGTCCACATTGGCGACCAGACCTTCTCTGTCTCAAGTGTAAGGAACCACGTACCCTTGTGGCAAAACCTACACCTGTGAGGCATCACTCCGCCAGGCGAAGGCTCTGGAAGGCAGGCAGAGCTGACAGGATGGCGGCCACCCCTCTTTCCAACTCCACCAGCCTGAGTGGGAGGTCTCTGACTGGCTCAAGCTCTCCCTCGGCAGGAGGTGTGGCACCAGGGCTCTTTCAACATCCCTCGTTTGTAACCGCAAAACTGCCAGGGCCAGTGAGGAAAGCAGGACAGCCACACCTGGGGGCTCCGGCACGGAAGGCAGCAGTGGAGAAGAAATATGGGTTTTTGGGCCAAGTCGGCCAGCTGCACCCAGGCCCGAGCCTGCCCGGCCAGAGCACCAAGTGCGCTGTGACCCGCAGTGGGAACAGCAGGCAACGTGAGGAGGGCTGTGGTCCAGGTCCCGGGCGCTCAGCCAGTGAGTTTCCAGAACGCACGCGCCCCATTGATGGGGCTGCGGCCTGGGCCGGGGCACAGCCTGCGCAAGGACAGTGGTGCTGGCCTGGAGGCCCCGCACAGGGTCTGGCCCGGCTCAGTGCTTCCTGACAGCGGGCTTGCCTCAATTCAAAAATGCCTTACAGCCTGTCCACGTGGACAAAGCAGCAACACAGCTGGTCTGTACCATGCCCTACACACAGTCTTTTCTAATCACGACGTTCCCACCGCAGCCAGCAACACAAACGTCAATCACCTGGCGGCCGGCCGGTCTGAGCAGTGGCTAGCCCGGGAGCTGGGCCGCTCGGGCTCAGCGTAGCGGTAGCTGTCGGTGTAGGTGGAAGCTGCGCTGTCATATGGCCTGTATCTGGGCTCGTAGAGGCCGTAGATGTCCTGTTGGGAGACGGATTTGAGCAGCATCAGCCAGTGATCAAGAGCCGGCCCACCCAGCAAGAAGCGCCGCCCCCGGGTGCCAAAGGGGCTCCCCTGTGCCAAACAGAAAACTGACAGCATGACGGTCCCAGGCATGCAGCCGGCCATCCTAAAACTGATGACCTGGCCCTGCTCAGAAGACACCATGTGTCAGCAGGACACCGGGGGCCAGGGCAGCTCTCAAGGGTTTTGTCAGCTTTCTGCTTCCTAAGGTCTCGGACACAGAGGTGCCATCACGTGAAGCCGGGTCCCGCACCGGCCAGAAGCTGCCCTTCTGGTCCGAGAGCCTGATTCTCTGCCACCACCGGGCAGAGGATGAGAGACCCAGTCACATGGACTTCTTGACTGGTTCTGGGGACCATGGTAACAGAGGGAAGAGGCAGAGGGGCGCGGGCCCCCACAGGACCTAAAGTAGGCACAGCATGCCCCTGGCCTCCTGACAGAGTGTGACTTCCATGTGGCTCCTTTGGGGACCTAGAGCTTGCAGGTCTCAGTGGTCAGAGGTGTAACTCCCTCTCTCTCTCTCTCTCTCTCTCTCTCTCACACACACACACACACACACACACACACACGTGTGCATACTCAGGGCCCATGACAGGGCCCAGGACTCCCATCACCTGGCCTGGCCCTGGCCCTGCCCCAGCCTCTTCTGACCACCAGGTCCCCAGCTCAGCCGCCTGCCCCGCCTCCTGTGAGTCAGCAGCTTCGACCTCCTTGGTCCACAATCTCGCTGCCTCGGCTGACCTCGAATGACACTGGGCCCGGACAGGAAGGACGAAAAGCAGGTGATAATCTAACGTGTCCACTTGGACTCCCCTTTTCAAACAAATGCAGGATTAAACGGAACCTAACTGAAACACTCGTGAGCTTGCCACCCCGTGAAAGAAGCAAAGAGCCTTCCGTGCGGCAGTGGCGCCCGCACGCCACTGCTGGGACTCACCCGGCACCTGAGAAGCCGGTGAGGTCTCGCCCCTCCTGTACCCCTTGGGTTGCACACCAGGCCTACTTTCTCTCCTGTCTTTATTCTGAAGGAGGGTTTAGAAGACTAGCTTCCCTGCTGCCGCTTGGGCTGCTGATGGCACAACCACACACGCACCAAGCATCCTCCCATTTCCCAAAGCTGCTCGGAACTGGGGCCCGCAGATGGCCAACAGTGCTACAGGGAGCCAAGGGCTATCCTGCCCCACAAGCTGGGTGTGCTGCGCTACACAAACTAGTGTCCTCGCCATGCGGTGTGCTGGTGCGTGGTGTGGACCTCGTGAGCTGGGTGTGCCTGGCAGGGCAGCGGGGGCTGGGAGCGCTTTTCTCACAAACAGCACTCGGAGCCGGGGTCCTGCCTGCCAGCGCACCGTGGGTCACTTCCGAACCGACAGAGCCCTCCCACGGAGCACGTGGGGAAAAGCTGCTTGTCAGAGGGCTCGACCGTCCGAGCTCCACCCTACCTGGTAGTAGAGCGGGGCCGAGCTGGGGTCCGGGGGGTACGGTGAGGGGTACTGGGACTGGTAGCCGTCGTACGGGGACCTGTAATAGTAGTAGGACGCCAGGTCCAGGGGTGGCGGCTGCACCCACTGCTGGCCCGGCGGCACAGCTGCGGGGCCCGGGCTGCTGGACACGACTGACGCGCTGGAGGGCCGAGGTGGCCGGGGGGGCAGCTGCTGGGCTGGGTCAGCTGGAGCCGGACTGGTTGAGTTCTGGGGCTGTCCTCGTGCTGGTGGGCTTCCTGGGGCTGCGGGCTCTGGAGGTGCCGCTTTGGGCCCCTGGGGGGCAGGTGGGGCTGGCTCCTGTGGGGATCTCTCCAGGTCGCGCTGCTCCTGAGCACCTTTTGTCACCTGTGGGTGGAAACGGTCTGGGTCACCCACCCCAGGCCCAGGCGGTCTGGAATGACTGGGGGTGGTTTGCTGGTAAGAGGTGGGGCCATCAGACTGGGGTGGGCTATATGATCTCACGGGATTTTCTAAAGTTCTATGTGATGTGAAGTCTAGGGCTCCTGAGGCCTCTTCCCGGTCCCTGGGGTGATTTGCCTTATTACTGAGCGGTCCCAGGGCAGGGTCTGCGGGCGACACCAACATGAAGCCCGTACTCCCAGCAGGGCTATGGACCGACTCCGGGGGGGCGTGCTCCGCATCGTGAATCTTCTGACCTTCTGGAAGCAAGTTCTTTGGAGTTGGATGAGACGGTGGTTGAACCAGCAAATTAGCAGGTTGAGTGGAAACCACTTCAGAAGTACCAGAAACTTGTGGAAAATTACTTTGGACAAGATTGTTAGGTAGAGGTGGGCAGATGAGAGAGTTGGCTGGAACCCCAGACAGGGGCGCAGCTTCTCCAGAATCACCCCCCACGGCCCGGCTGCCCATGGCAGATCTGTCCCCGACCCGAGCGTCTCTCCAGGGCTGAGTCTTCTCATTAGGATTCGACAAGGACGCAGGAAAATGAACGGGCTGAGCCAGATTAGAGCTCTGATCAGGCTGAGCAATCAAGACCGGTTGATTTTGCAAAGATTCAGTGGGCGGTGAGGACAACAGACTGGCATAACCAGAACTTGCCTGGGACGGAAGGGCCTCCTCTTCTCCCACCTTGGGAGGGTTCTCGAGGTTCTCAGAGGCACCAATGCCATCTCCGGTCTGCAGAGGGGGCAGGCAGCCCGACTGCCGGGGCAGCTGACCGGACACCCCCTCGTCTGGAGGCTGAATCACTTCCGACGGCTGAGGTTTCCCAGGCATGTGAAGTGCCGGGGCAGCGGGGGCTAGAAGGACATTGCCCCCAAAGTCTGGCAGCTCATTCTGTGCCCACAGAGTCGTTGCTGGGCTCTCACACTTCACGGCCCCCTGGGCCCGGGCCGAGGGCTTCTTCTCAGGGGTCGGGAGCACAGTCTCCAAGGGCGGCCCGCCAGGGTGCAGAGGCCCGTGACCGGGTTCTGCAGGTGTGGTAAGGGGCAGAGGACGGACCTGGGGCGGGAGGAGGGTCTCCATGTTGTCCGGTGGCTGCTCTAGGTTGCCGGGGCAGGCGTCGGGCGGCGCAGCAGCTGGTCTCCGCTTCTGAGGGGCGTGGGCCACCTTTACCTCTCCCACCACATTGGCACGATCTGCCTCGACTGGTTTTACTCCAACTAGGTGGGATTTCACTGGTTCAAAAGAACTATTTGCACTTGTCTGAAATATCCCTGTAGGTTTCGGGGGGCTTGGGGTCAAGGGTTGCGACAGGCTGCTGTGGTAACCGTGACTCGCGGTCGCCTCATCTGCCTCGCCTCCCACAGGAGAAGAATCGATCTGCTTAAAAAAGCCCCCTGAAGCCTCCTCCTCGGGCCTCCCAGCTTCCTGCTGGATGAAGGTGCCCAGGTCCTGGGGCCTGGCCGCGCTGGACACACCCCTGTGGCTCTTGCTGCTGTAGCTGGAGGACACGCTATCAGACCGCACGGGGTGTGGTGGTGTGTCCAAAGCCTCGAGATTTGAACCCCCACCTCCAGCGTGACCTGCGACACTGAGCCTGGGGACTGTGGGTCCGGGAAGGGGCCCATATCTGAGCTGGTCACCTGGGGAGGAAGCATCCAAACCTGGGGGTTCGGTTGGTAGAACCTCCTGGTTCTGAGTAAACTCTAAGTTCTCCACATTCTCACAGTGTGAGCCCCCGGCGTCGTGAGGCCCTGTGCCTGCCGTGTCGCCCCACAGATCCGCAGCAGTGTTCCGAGCAAGTGGTTTATCGTGCTGGGTGCCTGCAGACCGAGGAAAGTGAGGTTGCGTGTCTCCTCCCTGCTGCGTGGTCTCACTGCGCGGGCCTCTGAGAAAGGCCTGGCGAACGCCGCCCGCACCGCCTTGCGCAGCAGGGCCCAGGCCAGCGCTGGGGAAGAAACCGTCAACGTCGGGCTGAGCAGCAGAGCCTGTGTTTTCAGGGGAGAGGGTCTCCTCATTTTCTGTCTCTCCCCCTTGGAAAAACATGGAGAGTGCACCCGACTCGGCTTCTGGCAGGGCCCGGCTGGCCCTGGCCCCCAGGGGGCAGTGCAAACGGCTTTCTGGGCTATTTCCCTGAGCAAAGGGATTCACGAGAGCTGGGTTTGCCAACTGCTCTTTATTCACCCCGGGGCTCGGCCTGACCTCCCAGCCAGCCCGAGGATTCCCCGCTCTGACGCTCGGCCTGAGTGCGCTGTCAAGATCACAGTTGCTTGCTGAGTGGTTTCCACTTTGCATGCAGGCTGCCTCCTCTCTCCCATCGCCGGCCAAGGGTCCTGTGACGGGAGGTCTGTGCTGCTCATGGTCAGGACCCTGAGGCAGGCTGGATGGAACAGGGAAGTGGGACGCGCTGGAGGCCTGGGGCACCGCATTCGGGAAAGGCGCTTCTGGGCAGGGCCGAAAATGCTGACCTGAGGCCTGTGGGCCTCCCTGCACGGGCCCCCACTGCGCGGGCATTTGCTGACGAGGCTGAGAGAAGAAAGGGGACGCTGCTGGTGCCGCAGCACTGTCATGAGGGTTCTGTCCACTCGGAGGTCTGTCGGGCCCAGGCAGGCTCCCATGAGGATGGCCCCCGTGAGGAGTGTCCGGACCTGCTCCTGGAATGTACTGGGCCTGAACATGGCGCTCAGAGCTGGAAGCGATCTCGGGCCCAGGCGGCACTGAAGGGGTCAACATGCTGGAAAACGGACTTGCCCCTGGCCTGGGCTGGGACAGAGGTCTCGGCAGAGGCTCACAGGATCCTTGGGAGCTGTCACCAGCATTTGTGTGTGGCAGGGGAAGACCAGGGTGCTGAAGAAACGCTGGTGGGGCCGGGCCTGGCAAAACAGGTGGGCTGCTTTTGGATGAACTGCTCAGCGAGGGGTTCTGAAGTGCCTGTCTACTAAAAGCAAATGGATCCGCTATAGGCTGCAGCGGGCAAGTCACTGCAGCCACTGGTGCACTAGCAGGCGTCTGTCTCCTGTATGAGCTGCTGGGCCAGAACATGCTCGGAGGGCTCCCAGCTGGAGGCGGCCCCACCACGCTGGGCGGGACAGCCTGTGGCGGTGGCTGCATGGCTGAACTCTTGCCCAGTTAGATGCTGTTTACAGAGAGAAGCAGGATCTAGGTTATCCTTAATTTGAACTGAAAAAGAAAAAGAAAAAGAAAAAAATTGGCATAAAATACATTCAAAGTCCTGGTTACAATCAGGAAAACTAAGAAAAAAGAAAAAGATGGACAGTGTTTTCACTGAAGGCAGTGTCCGTCCTGTCCAGAATGGCTGCCCTGCTCTGGGGCAGGGTCACTGGACAAGAGCACAGACGCTGCTGTGCCTGACGTGCTAAGTGACTTCAAACAAGTCACTGCCCTTCTCTGGGGCTCAGTTACGTAACCCAGCGAAGGACCCACTGGAATGGCTGCTGCCTCCTGATGCCCTCACCCAGCTGGTGGGGATAAGTAGAGCCTGCCGGGCTGATTTACTACCACCAGTGTGGTCACTTGTCCACCAGGCCCAGAGAGCGCCAGCTCCTCTACTAAGACGGTGTATCACACTTCCATGCAGGTAACTTTAAATCTCAAACAGAAAACCAAAGCTTAAAATTGGCTCTTCTGCTCTCGTTCGTGAAAGAGCACTATAAAGTACACAGTGACACACATCTTCATCTCAAAGGCCTCTCCCCCCCATGTAAAATGGCCCGTTTTCTTTGCACTGGGACTGGCTGCACGTTAACGGGAAGCCAGGTCCTCTGTGTTCCGGGGCTGCGACAGCCCTGCCTGGCAAATCCAAGGCCATGTAGAGCAGCTGTAAAAGTGACCACGGCACTTGATTCAAACCTTTTCAATAACAGGCAGCGTTACAGAAAACAAAGAGGTGCCCCAGCTGGGATGCTCACTGGGCTAGGTTATTATCCCAATGCGCCAAGGTTCTGGGTTCGATCCCTGGTCAGGGTACATGCAAAGACCGACCAATGCATGATGCATCAATAAGTAGGACAATAAATCAAGGTTTCTCTCTCTCCACTTCCCCCCTCTAAGAATCAATTTTTTTTTAATCTTAAAAAAAAAAGTAGCAAAAATCTTCACAGTGTTTCCTTTGTTGTTAAAATACATTAAGTATAATCTTGAACAGTTAAACTGCACGTTTAAGGCAAAAATCCAAGTTCTGTCTCTTCAAAAAGCCCTCTCTGTGTATCATCCCCTCTTTCCCCAGCGCCGCCCTCACAAACAGACCCAACCAAGCAATCACAGAGAAAAGTGACCATGGAGGGAGACGTGGTGGACGGACTCCGGAGCTTCAGCCATATTTTTGCAGATGTGCAATGATTTTGTTCTTGGAAATCCTTCTAATACTCAGATTAAAAAAAACAAAACAAAACACCTGTGAGTGTATTTTAAGTAAAGGAATTTACAAACAACGGTTCCTGTCCCTACCTGTAAAGCAGTCTTATGAAATCTACTAATTCACCACCATTACTGCCCACACATGCTGTCCTTGGCCAACAGGAAACCCTGTCCAGCACTTTGAAAGTCACTCAGATTTAATGGACTAGGTATCAGGAACAGCATCAGAGACTTCACTGGATTCCAAGCTGCCATTTCAAAAGGAAAAACATTTATGGCTCAGCTTTACATGGACTGAGGATAGAACCACCAGAGCCTCTTCCTCTTATCTGTGAAACACGCACCCAGGACGTCTTCTAGGACACAAACTCCTCCTTGTAAAGTTTCAGCAGAAGACCCTCAACCATTCTAAGCAGCTTTAAAAAAAAGTAAGTACAGAGCACAGGCCTATAGGGTGCTTACGAGGCGCCACTGCGAGAGGAGGACCGCGGTCCGGCTGAGGGGCTCGTGCACACAGCTGCCCTCGGCGACCCAGCTGCCTTACCTGTGAAGTGAGGGAAAGAGTATGAGGGCTTCGCGGGTCCCTTCTGCTTTTGCGCTTATGAAATTCTACTTGCAGTGGACTCGGGGATGCCCTAACCCCCTCCCACTGTTTAACAGGGAAATCTTACAAGAACCTGAGCGTCACAGGTTTATACAGAAATGTTTTCTTGCAGAAGACCTTAAAATCATTTTCTAACTCCTGGACTAAGAACTACTTTAGTAGTGAACATTATCACGCTCTACAAAGTAGTACCACCTACTCCCCCACCGCTCCAACTGAGAACTTTCTAGCAATACACCAAATTCATCTGAAACAATCCCGAAGAATCTTTTTCTTTTGATCTTTTTTCTCTACTCACCAACAGAAAAACAATGCAACTGCCTATCACTCGTCTCATAACTACAGGGAATTTTATTCTGTCCAGTAAATCATTCTGTGGCCTCAGGTTGCCTAACTTGGAAAGGCTGTTTCAAAGAGATGAGTTTACCTTCAAGATGCATTATTCATAAACCTAACTCTTCAATTAAACTGCCTACATCTACGCCAAATAACCTAAGCACAGCCTATTTTCCATGTAAATTCCTGGCCACCGATCTGAGAAGGTTCAGGCACACGCCCCCCAACAGCTGCAAGTGTGTAAACTAACAGGAGTGCCACCTGAGCCCACGCCTCTGCCTACAATCCCCCCCGGCTGACATCCCTGCCAGACTACGGGACACCTGACCCAAAGACACCATAAACTCCAACTTTTCTAAGTCCAGAATCAAATGCATTTAGACATTAAAGAAAAAGAGAAGGGGGAGCGTAAACACCGTTAAAAATGACAAAGATCCAAAAGGACACTCAGGAAAGACGTTTACGGGAGCAAGAAGGAATTGTGTTCGGGTTTCCCTGCCCACCGCCCTAGAGAAAACTCGGTGCCGCTCTGAGACTTACTGCAGTAACTGCTATTAAGGTGAATGAGTCACACAAAAAAATAAGCTATTTTGCCTCTTGTCTTATCTTCCTAAGATAACAGCGCCCAGGACCATAAGAAAGGGCACGGAAAACACATTGTAGGGAGGGGCGGTTGTGCTCAAACTCACAAACGTGTCACTCTAGGAACGGCGGTCTGTGACTCGGTTTGCTTCTTGCCATATTGGGGGACAGGAAATACCCCTCTGGCCAACACCTGCGTCTTATGTATTGAAAACAAAATCTTAATAAGCAACTCATGTCCAATCTCCAAGCCGTTCGAAAGTGAAGCGGGAGAAGCTGATTTTAAATGGCTGTCATGTGTCCAGACGCGCTACTGTAATCCTTCCATCGCAAAGAAGTCAAAGGTGGCTTACACATAACCTCTCACCCTTGACATAAAACAAGCGCGCGACCTCCGCCGCCACGTTCGGCCGCCCTGCCACGAAATCACCATAGACAAGGGCACTGTACACCGACCTCGGAACCTGCACGGCTCGGCAGAAATCTTTCGACCGACGAGGGCAAAACAACTTCGGAACCTTCGAAGCCAAAGGGCACGCTAAGAAATTTCCTGTGCGTTTGTACTCTTCAAAAAGTTGCACGTCTGGCCTATCTTCCAGCCACTCCGACGAGACCCCACACCGGGGCCGCTACAGCCAAGACAAGTGTCAGCACAGCTGAGCAGCGGGGCACTTGTCAAGGACCCGGCCCTAAGTGTCATGTCCGCGGCAGCCTGACCGACGGGCGATGAGGGGCGGACCGGGGCAGGTGCGCGGCTGCGAGACTGCGAGGCTGCGCGGCTCCCCGGCCCACCCGGCGCCCCCGTCAACCTTCCTGCGGCACCCCGGAAACGCACAGCCCGCTCGGGGCTGGGGCTGGGGCTGGGCCTGGCCCACCCGCCCGCCTCCTTCCTCCCCGACCCCGGCCCTCACCGGCGCGCCTGGGGAGGCCGAGGCCCGAGCCGGCTCCCGCCCGGCCCCTCCGCAGTCCCAAGTACCAGCCGCTCAGGAGCCGCGGGCGGAAGCCGACAGGGCGGTTAAGACGAGCGCAGCTCCCACGGCCGCTGCAGCCATCTTAGCACATCCGGCTCCGGTCCCCGCGGCCGCTGCGCCGCCGACGTGTCCGGCCGCGACGTCAGCGCGCCACGCCCGCCCGCCACGCCAGCCAGCCCCGCCCCTCGCGGCTGTTCTCGTGATGCTCCGCCCCGCCCTGGCCCCACCCCGTATGTTAGCCCCGCCCCTAGCAGCTGCTCAGGTGACTCTCCGCCGCGTCCCTCTCCCGCGCCCTTCACAGCACATCCCTCTATCCCGCTCTTTGGCCCCGCCCACTAGTCCCGCCTCTTGCTGACAGATTTCTTCCCTGGCCCATCCTTGGCCCCGCCCCCTCCTGCGTCCAATCCTTCACTGCCGCATCCCTTGGCCCGGCAGTCCTTCAACGCCCCATCCTTTAGTGCCGCCCCGTCAGCCCCGCCCTCTGCCTCGTCCAGTCCTTCAACACCCATCCCTAAGCCCCGCCCCTAGCCCACCTGCCCGGCGGGGCGCGCAGGGACCGCCCCGGGATTTTCCCCGGATTACGCTAGTCCTTTCTCGCAGCCGTTCCTTGTTTTAGGATGTGAGAAGAGTAGGCATTCTTCAGTCAGACTCAAGGAGAGAACCAGTCTTGACCGTCCGATGCCAGCAGGTGCACCCGCCGAGAAGAGCTACTGCTGAGCCGAGAACCCAGCGGCGCCCAGGCGCAGGCGCGTTCTTCCCATTTGCTCGTTGGACTCTAAGGCTGGAAGACGGGCGGCAGGCCACCGCGCATGCGCCGACTTCCGTGGCAGAGTGCGCTTGCGCACCTGGCGGTGGCTACGCGGTCGCCTGGTGACGGCCGTTCGCGTCCCTGGTTCCCAGTGCTTCCCAGGAAGTTGCTTTCCGTGCAAACCTCGCTCTCGGGAAGCAATGCCCGTCTGCGCTCCAGAGCCCTGGAAGGGGCAGGTGCCACCGGCCCCCAGTCCACAGGCCGCCGTCGAAGCCCCACTGCCCGCCTCTGCGCGCTCGGGGGTCGTCCTGTCGGCTCCCAGCCGCGCCGCCCGCCTCGCGGGCCCCCCCCTCCCCGGCTCGGCTGTCACCTCCGCCGGCCCCTCTGCGCCTGTCCCATGTGCACACTCCGTCCGGTCCTCTCCCCACGCCCGGCGCTGGGCGCGCAGTCCCCAGCCCCTCTCTTGTCTGCCCTAAGACCCCTCGGCGGCCCAGCCAGGTCCCCTAAACCGCGGAGCCCCGTGGGCGGAGGCTCCAATCATTGTTGAATGGATATTTGTGTTGAGAGAGCGCGACCCCCAAGGTACCGAGCGACAGGCTAGGCTGCTGAGCCCCGGTCTCCTGCCCCTCCCCCGTGGCTGATACCTCGTCCTGGCACCCAACCAGCAAGCGCCATTGGAGCCCACCTGTGGAGGATCTTAGGGAGGAGGGCATGCTGCCATTTGTAGCTTCCTTTTTTTGATGAGAAAAGGGAGGCCAGGCCCACTCACCTGCACACCTGCCTGGCGGGGGTGAGAAAGAGCTGCAACCTCCCCCACTTGACCAGCTCCTTCCAGAAAGCAAGAAGGCTGACGCCGCCCAGTGGCCCAGCTCTCATTAGTGGCTGCTGCTACCGCCACAGTGGCTGAAGTGCAGGCCCCAGGCCGGGAAGGCACCCTGGTCCCCAGTGGGAGCTAGAGGCCAGGGAAGAGGAAAGGAGTGTGGTTCAGCTATTCGTTTGCTGTGACGCTGGCCAGGGAGCAGCCACGCTGTCAGAGCCCCAGAGGGGAGCGGGGAGAGTTTCAGCCCTTGTGACGTGGCCACTCTGCTAAGCTAACATTTGCCTTACAGAATTTGAGTTCCCAGCCTATTTCAACACAGCATTGAAGAGCACCTGGCAGAACTCAGACCTGGGCCCCATGCCCTTGATCCACTTCTACTTGGTGGTCCTGTGCCCTGCAGTCTCTCTGTCCCAACAAATCGCTCTGCAGAGAGAGGTGTCATTGTCAGCCCTCCTCCTGAAAGGAGGACACAGAGGCAAAAGCACTGACCTTCCCAGGCTCAGGACTGACCCTTTTTCTGAGTACAAATGGCCCAAGAACTGGAGCCCCGATTTGCACCCCTGGTGTTCTGCGGAGCCCAGTGGTTAGCCCTGATGGGATCCAACCTGGAGAGACACAAGCCGCAGAAACTAGCCCGCCCTGGGCAAATGCAGGACCTCAGAGCCTTGGGGCAGGGGGCGTTAAAGAGGCAGCATTGAGTCAACTCCTGTCTGCTGTGGGGAACCTTAAGGGAAGATGTGATCCCAAACTTAACATGCAAGGGCCTCAGGCGTCCTTCCCCTCCCCTCCTCCCTCCTGCTAACCCTCAGAGTAGAGGTCTTCTCGGGTTCTCAGCCACCTGTGGCATTGTGTGGAGGACAGGGTCCTGGGGCCCAAGGCTGGGTCACAGAGCCTCTGCTCTCAAGCCCAGCCTGCCACCTAGGTACTGTGTGCCTTTCGTCGGCTTCCCTCAGCGTCAGGTCCTGTCACCCTGGGGTTCAGGCAGGGTGAGCATGTGGACAATTCAGGGGCTGGAAGGGGCGCTGTTGACACATATGCTGACATATGTTAACAACAGGCATGAACTGGAACTGCCTGGGGAAACTGGGGCATAGGGTAACTGCGCAGAACACCAGGACATGTGCCCAGGAGGCGTGCTGCCATGAAAGCCATCGTTATTCTTGATCAGGCTTCCTCCCCATTGCCTTTAGTGCCCACTCCTCAGTGGAAATGTCACCACCTCCCTGAAGCCCCCCAGGTGGGCTAGGCTCAGCTGCACAATCATAGTTGAATTGGGGGCAAAGCTGTAGCTCCTCATGCAAAGTTCCGCGATGGAGTTATCATCACATGCCCCAGAGTACACAGGGCACAGGGCTGCACACTTCCCATATCAATGGGCGGGGGCTGTGCCAGGAAACCTGGCTGTCCTTTCCATGATTATGACAGGCGGCCCCTCCCATGACAGGTGGTCTGTCTATCCATGGAAAGGCCACTGAGTGCTTGACAGGGGGGTAGGAGGGTTGCTTGAACCAGCTCCAAGCAAGACAGGCAGGAGTGCTATTTATCTCATTGATACATTTTGATTACATGTCATAATGATAATATTTTGGATATATTGAATTAAAATGTAGCTGGTAAAAAGTTAAACATTCCACAGTGGCTGGCATTGTATTTCCACTTTGCGGTGGGGCCCGCCAGCACAGCGCGGGAGAGGTCAGGGACACCCCCCTCAGCATTCCAACTCGGGGCTTGTAGCCTCTCAGTTGTGGAGCCGGCTCTCTCCTGACCACTGACCAGCCTGGTTGCCCTCAAAGGAGCCCTCAGGGGTGGGGCTGCAGTTTCAGGCCACACGCCTCTGCCTTTCGCCCCCACCGCCTACCGCCCGCATAAAGTAGGTGCATGAAATGTGGTTTGTCGGTGTTCGTAAGACAGGCCTACTCCTCACCAGGCGCTCTGTCCAGACACAGACGTGCGCCCTCAGTCCTGCACGCTGAGGCTGGTGGTGGCGGGGGGCGCTGTCTGCTTGGCAGCCTGGAGAGAGGAAGGGGCAGCCTCCATGAGACAGGGCTGGCTGAATGGGCCAGGGAAAATTGTGTAGGGCCTCGGCGGTGCGACGAGCTGACAGGGAGGGCTTCAGAGGAGGCGGTAGGAGCTGAGGAGGACCGAATGGTAGGAGAGGCAGGAGTAGGGATCAGGTCCCCCGGGAGAAAGCAGGTATGGAGGCAGAGATGGGTTCAGGTTAGCGTGTCCTGGGAATCAGTGCCTCGGGCCCGTCGGCATGCGGGCCCCTGTGGGGTGCATCCAGGCCGAGTGTGAGAAGAGGGTGCAGACCGGGGTGGGAGCCCAGCACTGTGGAAGCCATCCTGGACTGCTGGGGGCCTTGTGGGAGCACACTGGGCAAGGGCTGACGTGGCCAGGTTTGACAAATAGCACCGCCGTCCGCATCGTCGTTAGCGTGAGACGGCACCGCTGCTTCTGCGGCCTGGACGTGGGCCTGGTGCCTAGCCACTCAGAGGGCTTTCTTTCTGAATCACTGTGCCAAGCACTGGGCATCTAAGGTGATAAATAAGCAGTAGGGACGAAACAGAAAGCACAGAGAAGACGCCGGTTCCGAACCCACCGGCGGCACGGAGGACCAGAGCTGCAGGAAAGCTGCACGGTGGCTGGCCCCTTGGCTGCGGCTGGGTTCCCGAGACCTCCTTCCCAAAGCTGTACACAGTCATTCATGTGCCAGGCACTGCTAGGAACGGGGCTGTGGCCGTAGGACAGGCAGCCCTGGGCTCTACCCTTGGGGAGCGGGGACACTGGACAGTTGTGAGTGCCCAGTGTGGGCAAGGGGGTGCCTGGCAAGGCCCGGGTTCCACCTGCTGGGGGCGTGGGACAGGGGTTGGTGATGGAAGAGGAGAGGCATGTGTGACCTGACCAAACGGAAGCTCCTGCAGTGGAAGGGGGCAGAAACCCGGACAGCTGGCCACGGCGCGGCGGCGGCCAGTGGGTTTGCACTGCGGAGGCTCTGCAGGCCCTGCACGGGGATTTGACTTCTGAAAGGAAGAGAAGAGTCTTTGGGCCAGGACTGCCACCATCAGCCCGGCCTCCCCTAGACCCTCTGCAAGGCACTGGTGAGAGCCAGGACCCCGGGAGGCAGCCTCGGGGCCCCTAGGCAAGTGGCAAAGCCGCTGGGGCCAGAGTGGTGGGAGGGCCGAATCCCCATGACCCTCTGGGGCAGGATCCACCTCTCTTGCTGCCAGCCGCATCTGCAGCCCGCAGTCCAGCAAAGCGCAAGTGCCCCACACACATGGGCCCAGGCGACAGGACAGGAAGGAGAGTGTCCTGAGCATCGTTGGTGACTTACATTACCGGCATGGACTTGGAGGCTGGGGTGGGGGCTGGGGCTCTGGGAAGAGGAAAAGGCCTGGGTGGAGCTGGGAAGAACGCCAGCGTCTGCAGGTAGCCAAGTGCCAGGTTGGCTGTGGCATCATCTCCTGGCAGCGACCTTATCTGAAAAGTGACAGGCTGAATGACACAGGCCCTCCGGCTTCCCCAGTCCTCTGAGAGGAAGTGACCCCTGAAATGATAAGAACACAGATCTGGGAGTCACCGGGCCCCAGCTTGAGCGGTGACCTCGGGGAAGTCACCTATCTCTCTGAGCCACAGCTTCCTCCTCTGTCAAATGGGATGACAGCGCTGCTGCTGGAGGTGGCTATGAGTGTTGGGTGAGGTGCAGATGGAAACCTGGAGGCTCACCTGGCTGGTGGAAGGCCCCATGGGATCACCTGCTTGCCAAGGGGCAATGGCGAGACGCTGCCAGCAGGGGGCGGCAGAGCGCTGCCTCCGTGTGGGCACGCTGGGCCAGGCGCGGCTCTGGGTGCTGGGGACACACAGACTTTTCGGATCTGGCCCCAGTGCAGCCAGAGGAAGGCTCTTGGCTTTTCACATCACCTCCAGACTGTGCCCTCTGGGGTGACCAACTCCAGACTACCCAGGGACTGCGGGGGCGGGGTGTCTGCTGAGAGCAGGTGCTCCATAAATGCCCCGCATTGATTTAAGGGAACAACAGACAGCTGACGTTTTTCCAGCTCCATGCTCAGTGGCTTACTGCTCTACTGTAGGGGCTGGCAAGCGTTGTTTTTTAACAAAAAAGGATGCTATTCAGCCATTCGGTGTCACCCTGCACCCACGAGGGGCCCTGGGGACTGCAAGGCCCTCGGCCAGGCCTGGCCAGGGAGAGTGGCATCGCCCACCAGCACCCTCCCTCATGAGGAAATGATGAGCGGGGACAGGGACGGGTAACTTCCCGAGGGTCGCAGTTTTCTAGCGCCCGGCCTTGAAGTGACGAGGGCTGTCACGTGAGGGCTCGCCCCGAGCTGGGGGCATTTCACCGCAAAATGCAATGGAATGTTGTCGAAGGTAAAACTTCGTAGGAAATGCCGTGGCTCTGTAGAGAATCGCCAGTTCATAATACCCACGAGTTATTTTATTGGTAATGCCACGCTGCGTGGTCTGGAAACGGCCACATGTCCGAGGTTGTGTGGAAATGTAGAAAACCCTGCTCCGGTGCAAAAGCACTGCTTTGGTGGCAAAGACCGTCGCCTCTGAGCCTGGGTTTCCACCCTGAGCAGGGATGGTGATAGCATGCCCTGAACGGGGCGGCGGCCTGGCCTGAGCGAGTCCACACGGGAGCGCAACGTTCCCCTTCCTCACAGCACCAGCGGGGCCATTGCTGCGTCCTCTCTGCGCCAGGAGCTTCGTGTGGGGACCGGCCGGGTTCCCCCGCAAGCCCGGGGGGCCGGCTCAGAGCAGCTCCCACTGTGCCCCGAGAACACCAAGGCTCAGAGACAGCAAGTCACCCACCCACTGTGGTCCCACGGCTGCAGACACGAAACCAGAGCAACGGGGAAGCACACAGGGACAGGCTGGAGTGTCAGCCTTGTGTCATTTCCCAGCCAGTGCACAGCGGGCACCACTGCGCCTCCCCGATGGCAGGAAGGAGGGGCGCCGTGTGGGAGCCGCCCTGCGCGCTTGCTCCCTGAGAGACCCACGACCTGGCCACCATTTCAAAGAAGTCCTGCGGGAAAGGATTCTCGGACTCCAGGCCCCCAGCCTGTCAGCCTTCCACAAAGCACCCTTTGGGGCACGGTGTACCCAGTCCTGGTTCACCCTGGGATGAAGCCGGACCACTGGGTTTGTTTCTGGCTGATATACTTTTCCAGAACAATCCTGGGCATCATGCCAGGGGCCCTGCTGTGGGCACTCCCGTGGGAAGTGGCCGTAGGGAGCTCTGCACCATGTCGGTGTCTCAGCCTGTCCCCTCCAGTGGGGCTCCTGTCTGTACTTTCTGGACTGGGTGGCCCAAGGTGACACATGGAACCAGGATGAAGACAGACTGTGCCACCAAGCTGTCTCTCCGCCCGGTGGTCTTTGGAAGCGAGGCTTTTCTGAGGACGAGAGCAGTGGGCTGCCGGCACCCACTGCGTCCGTGAAGACACCGATTACTCTTTGCGTGGAGCAGCCACTTCTGGGGCCCTTTCTGGGCCATCTAGTCCATCCCACCCACTGTGGCGGCCACAGGCCACCCGTGGCAGCCGAGCCCCTGAAACGTGGCTGGTGTAAACTGCAATGTGCTGTGAGCCTAAACCCACCCTGGGTCTCTGAGACATGGTACCAAGGAGTGCCAGCTGTCTCGTTGACTGTTCATTGTCGGCTTCATGTTGAGGTGATAATGTTTTGGGTACAGTGACCCTTTCTCAAGATGAATTTGAATTATCAGGTCTACTTACACATAAATTTCCCCCCCATAAGTGCCATAAATACATGCTTTGGACGGTGTAGCTCAGTGGATTGAGTGTCAACCTGCAAACCAAAGGGTCGCCAGTTCGATTCCCAGTCAGGGCACATGCCTGGGTTGTGGGCCAGGTCCCCGGTAGGGGTTGCGTAAGAGGCAACCACACATTGATGTTTCTCTCCCTCTCTTTCTCCCTCCCTTCTCCTCTAAAAAATAAATAAAAAAAAATCTTTTAAAAAATAAATAAAATCTTTAAAAAATAAATTTAAAAAAATGTGTTTACAGCATTTTTTTCTTCCTTATGATTTTCTTAGTAACACTTTCTGTTCTCCAGTTTACTCTGTTGTAAGAATACAGTCTATCTGCCCCAGCTGTGTGTCTCTGTGGATTGAGTGCCAGCCTGCGAACCAAAAGGTTACCAGGTCGATTCCCAATCAGGGCGCATACCTGGGTTGTGGGTTAGGTCCCCAGTTGGGGGCACACGAGAGACAACCACACACCGATGTTTCCCTCCCTTTCTCCCTCTTTTCCTTTTTCTCTAAAACTAAATAAATTAAAAATCTTTTTTAAAAAAAGGATAAAGTGTATCATACATACAATGTCCAAAATGCGCGGTGCTTGACTCTACGTTATCGGTAAGACTTCTGGCCAACCATCGGCATTAGGAGTTAAAGTTCGGAGGGAGTCAGAAGTTATACTCAGAATTTTGAATCTCAGATGGTTGGCACAGGATTAACTATAATATATATTGGATCTACTAAGATGTATTATTAAAATAAACTTCACCTGTTTCTTTTTACTCTTTTAATGTGACCACGAAAATACCGTATTCTCAGTCACAGATGTGGCCCTCTAAGTCACCCTGGAAGCATTGAGGAAGGGATCCCCGTCGCTTGGGGGGTTGGACCTTGAGGGGGTGACCACCGCTGCTGTGTTGACGTCATAGGCTGTGAGTGTTGAAAGCACAAGGCTCTGGGTCCCTGGGGAGTGGTCTGACATCCTGAGGAGGCGGCCAGGTCAGACAGACGCCTGGGCCTTCGCGCTGCCACTACTACTGGGGATGTGACCCCTTGGCACGTGCATTCGGCCCTGAAGAGATGTGAATGGGGACCCTGTATTAATCTGCGGGGGCTGTCATCACAAAGTACCACAGACCAGGTGGCCTAATGGAAATTAGTTTTCTCATGTCCCGGAGGCTGGATGTCTGAGATGCAGGCGTGGGCAGGGTCGGTTCCTCCCAAGGCCTCTCTCCTGGGTGGGCAGACAGCTGTGAGCTCCGTGTCCTCCTCCTCTTCTTATAAGGTCACTGAACAGATTGGGTTAGGACCCACCCTAGTGACCTCATTTCACCTTCATGCCAGACTCTGAGGTCCTGGGCGCTAGAACTTCGACAGATGACACCCAAGTCAGGGGACTTGGCTGAGCTGAGCCCTGATGGAGAGGCTGCATGCTCCTTGGGAGGTGTGTGGTGGGGGGCAGGGCTCCTTCTGAGGGTGGGGGCTGGCAGAGGAGGCTGACCTGGGGTTGTACAACAGGAATGAGGACGAGGGGCAGAGAGAGAGGTCAGTCGGCAACCCGAGCAGGTTGGGCGCCTGGTGGGACAAATGGGTGGGTGTCAGCGCCCCTCCCTTTCAGGCTGTTGTGGGCATGTCTGGGGCCCGGGGAATCTATTCCAGTGCTTCAGAACCTGGGGTGCTGGTTGGGGTCGAGTCCCTGAGGAAGAAACCAGGGGCCCAGGGGCCCCTCACCCCTGTGGCCCTCTGAGCCCTGCCAGGAAACGGGCAGGGTCAGGAGTCCAGGGTGCCCAGTATAAACATGACGTTGAGCTTGAAGGTGGAGTAGCTCCTCTGCAGGGGCTCCAAAGACTTTGGGGGGCAGAGATGTCCCCCGAGGCCCATCCTGCTGCCTCCACGGGAACCCCACCCCCACGAATGAATTTCTTAGGTCAAACACTGCTAGTTCTTTCTTTAAAAATTAATTTGTTGAGATATAGTTCGCAGAGCATAAAACTGACTTTTATGTCTATTACAGTCATAAACGGAATCACTTTTATTTGGCGTTTTGTGTCTAGCTTCTTCACCATGGTGAAAGATACTCCTTGGTCTGTGTATTCGTCTGGGTTCTCCAGAGAAACAGAACCAATACAATGCCCACATAACGTGCGACAAAGAGGTTCGTTGTAAGGAATTGGCCTGCATGGCGACCGAGGCCGAGAAGCCCCCAGACCTGCGGTCAGCAGGCTGGAGACCCAGGGGCGCCGATGTTTCCGCCCAAGTCCAGAGGCAGGGAGGACTGACCTGATGTCCAGCCCAAGTGGCCCGGCTGCAGGAGCGCTCTCTCAGTCGCTCGGGTCTCCTTAGATCTTCACCTGATTGGACGAGGCCCACCTCCGTTGGTGGCAGGGGGTGGGGGGTGGGATTTGCCTGGTTCAGGTCACCTGTTCAAATATGAACCTTTGCAGAGACATTCTCCCATTTGGTCAAGTGGCCCAGCCAAGGTGACACAAAATTAACTATTACCGCACGGCCGGACCCCACTTCTGTTCACCCACCATCGGCAGGTGGGCCCTGGGGCCGACCCCACCTCCCCGCTGATGTGACCGAGCCTGCCCATCTGCAAGGCGGGCCACGCGACCACGCGTCTTTCCCTGGAAACTGTCGCCCAGCACTGTCAGGCTGCAGGAAGCATCCAAAAGTGGGAGGACATCTTGGGCTCACCCTGTGCTTAGGTGGCCGGGGGCAGGAGGCAGGGCACTTTGCAGGAGGGGACAGCAGACTCTGTTAATCTTGTCTGAGTCCCGCCTGCCCGGGGCTAGGGCCTGGTGGACGGGAGAAGGGGAGGCCCATGTGGGCATCCGGCAAGGGCCAGTGCCCGAAGGTCTCTCTGTGGCGTTTGCTCCATCAGAAAAGGCAGAAGGACTTTGGGGTCTGTCCCCCCCACCCCCCCACCGAGACAGGGAGCCAACCCCACGGCCGGCCGCGTCTAGTGAAACCTGGATGGCATCAGTGTTGTTCTTTATTGCAAATTAGTTAACAAAAAAAGATGAAAAAAATACATCATTTTTATTACCTACAGGTTTGCATGTAGTTAACTTTTACAAAAGGTTTCTTTCTTTTTTTCTTTTTTTTTGGTAAACTACACTCTATTTTATAAACACCGTAAGAATCAACATCTTAGGATGTGTCTGGTCACACCCACAAGGGATGATACGACATTGCCCCCGGCGAGGCCGGAGAAGCTGCCGAGGGGGCGGACGCCCGCCCCCAGCTCGCGGGCACCGGCCCGGCTACGCGGGCAAGCCCTTCCTGGGTTTGCGTAGGAGCTGCAGCGGCAGTGGCGGCAGCAGGTCCTGAGGCCTGGGTTGTGAGTGGGACCCGCCGTGGCACCCCTCATCAACATGACCCCCGACAAACTTGTTCATTCAGATTTTTTAAACAAAATCCACCTTTAAAAGTGTATTTACAGACACTGCCACAGGCTTATACTTGACATTGCAAGAATCTGCTCCTCCCCCCCATGGCACACAGTCCTCCCAAGCCAGGAGGGGTGCCCCTGTCCCCAAGAGCAGGCTCCTGTCACCCCCAAGGCCACCACCTCAGCTGCACACCACCAGGCCCCAGGGTCGGCGGCCTCTGTACGCCAAGGCCAGACAGCCGTGATTTTCCGAAGCCCCGTTGTAGGCTGCTCTAGCAAGTCTATAAAAACAGCCCATGGCCCAAGCCCCTGCCCTCGGTGGCCCAGTCCACCTTCCGCTGAACCTGGAGCGCTCTGTGCAAGTGGAGGTGCTGGGGCGTCCGCCAGCATGGCCCAGGCAGTGTCCTTCCCCAGAGAAGGGTGGCGTTCCTCTGCGCGGGCCGAGGTGGGTCCCGCACAGCTGCACTTGACTTCTCCCGCCACGCAGTGCTGAAATACCAAGGGCCGGGGCCGAGGAGCTTCCGGAAGGAACAAGACCCGGCAAAACCCACGAACGACTAACACTGAGCCCGAAACAAAGATTCATGATCGGCCCCCCGAGAGCACACTCTCAGAAGCACGGTTCAGAGCGCCACTAAAAAGGGCCCGAAGGTACCATCCGCATCCTTCAGGCTTCCTACTTGAGAGGCAAACTAATCCACGTGTCGAAGGTGTGGCGGTTTTGCTTCTTTCTCTCTCGATGCTGGGAGCACGGGGGGTTCCGGGGAGACCGCCGCCGGCCCCCGTACCCGGCAGAGCTTGGACAGTGCTGGCTCAAACCTGCCTTCTCTGATGCTATTTCTTTTTTGGATTTTGAAAAAAAGAAATCAATAAATAAATGGCATTTATAAATCATGAATCTTTGTTTATAATTTTTACAAATACATAACAATCTGCATCCTAAGTAGAAAAGTCGGCTGAGAACTAATTTGCTTTCCCGGAACAGATAGAAGTTTCTACCTGGAGCCAAAGAAAACTGTACATATAAATAAAAGGCAGTGTTTCCACGTAAAATAAAAGTACATAAATAAATACAAAAAAGATTTTCAAATCTTGACATCTTATTTTGTATAAAAACATGTTTTTTAAAAAAAAGCCCCTTTGGTTGGCCCGGGGTCTGTGCAGCGGCCGGGCAGTTGCCCCAGCAGGGCCTGGGGGAGGCTGGGGGAGGGGCGAGGTCCTGCAGCCCCCTGTTCACTTGAAGGCCTCGGGGATGTGGGTTATCTGGGACTGCATGCTGGTGGGTGGGCTGGAGATGCCCTCGGACCAATCAGAGATGTTGGAATGTGGGGACGAGCTGGACCATTGGTCGGGGGACTCCGGGGACGGGGTGAGGAAGGGGTGCTCGGGCACCTGCAGTTGGTGGCTGGGGGTGTTGTCCACGGGCGAGGAGGCGCAGCTGTGCTGGGAGGGTGGCGTCAGGAACTGGGCAGTGGTCATGGGTGGGACCAGCGATGACGGCAGCGAGGTGGGCAGGACCTGGCTGTCCTGCGGCAGGATGGTGTGCACCCCCAGGGTGCTGGGGCCCAGTGGCTGCCCATCTGCCTGGCTCGGCTCCCCGCCCAGGAAGCTGCGGCCCAGGTGGCCACTGGCGGCTGAGCTTACGCCGAGGTGCGGCTGTGGGGGTGGCGGCGGCGGCGGCAGGCTCTGCTGCTGCGGCGGTGGCTGCACCTGCTGCGTCTGCGCCAGGTGAGGCTGGGTGGCCAGCCGCGTGCTGGGCAGGGCTTGGTAGCTCAGCATCTGGGACAGGGCGGTGGCAGAGAGGCCGCCATGCAGCGGGCCCATCATGCCGTGCTGGAGGGCAGGGGCCTGCGTGCTCAGCGTGCCCGGCGCCACGTTCCCTCGCAGAGGGTTGTACTGGTTTGGCACCAGGCCGTTCTGCAGCCGGGACAGCCACTCGCACTGGCCGTTCAAGCCCGTGGTCGCACCCACGGTGAAATTTACAGCCCCGCTGCCACCGCCGGTCCCCAGGACTGTGCCGGTGCTGGAAGCCACAGGCAGGTGGGAGAGGCGTGGTGGCCCCGCCTCAAAGGCCAGCCGGCCACCCCCGCCCAGCGCCGCCATCTCGGGCTTGGCTGCCACATTCAGGTGGCTAATGCCTAGGTGGGCGTCGGGCATGCCGGGCAGGTGGCTGAGGGGCACCGACGGAGAGTGCTGGAACGGGGAGGGCAGGAGGGGCGGCGAGGCCACGTCCGACAGGTAGCCATGGGGCGACTCGAGGGAGTCCACGGGCGACAGCACGCTCGCGCTGTCCAGCAGGCAGCCCTTGCCGTCCTGCGACTTCTTCCTCCGTGCCTTGAGGTCCCGGGCCTCCTTGCCGCCTCCGGTCAGGCCCTTGGTGCTGGGCTTGCGGGCCTTCTTGCCTTGCACGGTCGGCTTGAGGTTGCCCAGGTAGCCGTTGGGCGAGCACAGAGGGGGCGACAGGGTGGGTGTGCCGCCCAGGGTGGTGCCGTGCAGCTGGGGGCTGCGCACCAGGCTGTACTCATCCAGCAGCCGCACGATGTCGTGGTGCATGCGTTCCTGCGCGATGTCACGAGGCAGGCGGTCCATGTGGTCCGTGATGTCCCGGTTGGCGAAGTGGTCCAGCAGCACCTTGGCGGTCTCGTAGCTGCCCTCCCGGGCGGCCAGGAACAGAGGCGTCTCCTCCTGTGGACATGGGTGCGGGGCCGGGTGGGTCACCCCAAATGCCCATCACCAGAGGGATTGGCGGACTGACTCCCCTACCCTACCACAGGGGGACAAAGGTCCTTTGACCCAACCCCAGCATCTCCCCGTTACCTAACCCGATCAAACTGTCTCAAAAACAAAAGCTTTAAACACCTCTTCCGAGGCCTGTCCAGAGGCAGTCTGTGGGACTCTACACTCGGGACCAGGACGCTTCGCTCTTGCAGGGTCACGGGTCCCACCGGAAATCTAGCAGACTGTGGCCTCTCTTTCCCCAAAGCCGCATAGGTGCAAACGTGACAGCCACTTCAGGGGCTTGGGGGTCCCAGAAGTGTACGTGTGGGCCCCAGGGCAGCAATCTCCCATCCTGATGGTCCTCCAGTCACCCCGACACCCCAGCTCCTTCCCTGGGTCTCGGTCTTATTATCTGTACAGTGGACATGCCACATGGCCCCAGCCAGGCCCTGGCAGTGGCCCAAGGTCCCCAGGGACTCAGGAGTTGTGTCCAATAGTGGCCCCTAGTGCCCAACGCTGCTGCATCTCCTCGCCCAGGAGGGAGGGAGACCCCCAGGCTGTAAAGCAATGGGGGTCGGCGGAGCCAAGGAGCGAGAGAGTGGCTGCACCTCTGTGCCATGTGCCCAAAGGAATCCAATGCCGGCTCAAGAAACGAGGGGGGCGGGCTGGTTGTCGGGGACACTACAGCAGTGGTGGCCGAGAGTGGGTGGGCTCACAAGCAGGGAGGCAACCATCCACGTTCCACTTTAGGCCACGCAGCACCCTGAGCCCCCCCAAACCCACCAGCATTCTGACTCGACCCGCACCACCTGGATCACGCTGACCTGCCTGGTGACAGCTGAGGACAGAAAGTAAGGTCCAGGTCATTCCCTACACTAGGACCAATGTCCTATTGTGTGGCAGTCCTATGCGGGGGAGGGGACCAGAAAGCATGGGTCAGGTGACGGAAGGACTCCTAACAACACACAGGCCAGCTGTGGGGTCCTGTTCTCAGTGGCACCCCACAGCCCGGAAAGCCGAGGCCCGGAAGCCTAGGTCACTGGTCTGGGGCGGCGCCGGCCCTGGCCCACCTTGTTGTTCTGCATGTCCTTGTTGGCACCATTCTTCAAGAGCACCGCAGCAGCCTCCACGTTGTTCACGGCGGCGGCCCAGTGCAGGGCAGACTTGCCTGTGTGGGAGGCCGTGGGTCAGTCGGGGCGGAGCGGGCGGCGGCAGCCCGTCCCCCACAGGCAGAGCCGCAGTCCGGCTTACCCAGGTCATCCACGGCGTTGACGTCGGCGTGCGAGTTGATGAGGTCTTCCAGCATGCCCTCCACGGCCAGGCGGGCAGCCAGGATCAGCGGGGTCGTGCCGTCATGCATGCGGGCATCCAGGTCTGTGGCTCGGTTCCGGATCAGGATCTGGGCGACAGGGAAGATCTCGGGCTTGGCAAAGCGGGACCCGAGGCCCTCCTGGGGTCTGGGTGGCCCCAGCCAGACTGGATGGCCACGGAGTGAGAGAACAGTGAGGGCAGGACTCTGCCAACTACTGCTGGGGATGCCAGGCCAGGGAGCAAGCTGTGCTGCCCACACACCAGACTTTTGGGGACCGCACGTGGCCCCGGCTCCGGAGACTACAGCAATACAGAGGCCTCCCAGCCTGGGTCACAGGCCAGAAGGATGGTCACTTTGCTGGTGAGTGAAAAAAGCTGGGCACCAAGCACTGTGCAGGACTGGTCTTGTTTCTGCAAAGCGCTTGGGGGGAATGTGTCTATGTGTCAGAAAGGCTGCCACTGCGCCTGCGGCCAGAGCCTGCCTCCCAGGGCTCATTTACATTGTCCTTTCTCAGCTAACCCAAATCCTCAATTTCTGATTTCCATAGGAAAATTGCTAAAAATTATGAAATCAAACACTCTGTGGTGATTTCCCCAGGCTCTGCCCCATCTCACAAGTCCATCTGTGCAGGGCAGGGCTGTCCAGAGCCCAGGGCCTTATGGCAGGGGGACCAGTGAGCAGCTCACAGAAGGAGCCTCTGTCAGGGACATCCCCCAGAGACCCAGGCATCCAGACCCCTAAATCCATCTGTGTGCTGGGCTCCCAGCAAGGTGATGACCCAGGTTTGCAGGCAGCAAGCAAGCAGCCTGCAAGCCCTTCACACGCTACGCCTCTGGCAGGGGCTGGGAGAGAGGAGCGGGGCGTCAGGGCCACCATGGTGGGAGGAGAGCCTGTCTTGAGCAGGGGTGAGGAGACCCTGCCCCCAGTAGGTCCCTGGGACTGGCTGCTCTGGGCCTCCTGCAGCCTGGCATCCCTGTGGGGACGACGCTCGGTGTTCGGCGCCCTCCCCAGCCTCGTGCCTCCTGTGGGGTAAGACACCAGCTGTCCTGCCTCGGTTATGCATGGGGTCAGGGCTCCAGGTCCACACGAACTGAAGCACCTCCCAGGCCGGGACGGTGGGCACACGGGGGCGGCCGGTAGCCGCTGCCCACCTGGAAGACACCCTGAGCGTCGGCGGACACAGCGGCGTGCAGTGGGGTGCGTCCCATGTTGTCCTGGATGTTGGCATCGGCGCTGGCCTCCAGCAGGCGCTTGGCCGCATCGGAGCGGGAGTAGCGCGCGGCCAGGTGCAGGGCGGTCTCGCCGGTGCGGTCCGTCTGGTTGTGCAGGCTGGCGCCCTGGTAGATGAAGTCCGAGATGACAGCCGGTGCGTCCTCCTCTTCCTCGCTGTTGCCTGTCTCCAGGCCCCCTCCACTGCAGGAGGCGATCATGAGGGGCGTGAAGCCATCTGCGGTGAGGGCGGGGTGGGTGCAGAGTCAGGACGGTCCTGGCTTGGTGGACAGCCTGGGAGGACACGTGGCCCGGCCCCTGGCGTCCCCGCACACTGGGCCTGGGGGCCACCAAAACCAATTCGAGCTTCCCAAGGGACAGAGCCTAGCGGAGTGGCCAGTGGACCCGTGGACAGTGAAGACCGGCGGCCCTGCCTGCGACCTGCAGGGTCGTTGCCGACAAGCCCCCCTCACCCCACGGAAAAAGACGATGTAAAAACGCAGTTAGAAAATCAATGTTTTCGATGCCTCAAAGGGAGCATTTTGGGAGAGGAAATCAATCGACGGGGCAGAGCGGACTCGGGGAGTCAGCCGGGAGGAAGCCCAGTGGGGACTGAGTACAGCCCCGCCCCCGCTGCAGCTTTCAGAATATTGACCCTGGCGGCTCAGGGGAGGGAGGCAGGCGGACTACAGGGTCCGGGAAGCGTCGGCTGCCGGGTGAGAGCGGCCCTGGCCAAAGAGTCCCCACGGGCCGCTGAGACTCACCAGGCCCGCGGACGTTGACGTCCATGCAGTCTGCGTCAGCCTCGCCCTGCGGTGGCGTGGGGGCCATGGCAGACACTCGCAGGTCGGCGGCATCCAGGTGTTGCTGGGTCCACTGCCGGTGGTCTGTCTGGTCATCCAGGTCAGGAAGAACCACCGGCTCCTCGAACTGAAAGGGGGGCAAGCAGAGAGCCATGCCGCGTCACATCAGGCGGGTGGGAGGGGCAGGGGACAGCAAGGGGCAGCAGGGGACGCCCAGGGAAGCCCTGGAGACCCCGACTCACCCGGAACTTCTTGGTCTCCAGGTCCTCGTCGCCCCACTCATTCTGATTGTCATCCATGAGCGCCCCATCTGAGGAGTTCTTCAGGGGCCTGGGGGCGGGACGGGGACCGAGACTGAATGGGTCACCCCGGGAAACCCCGAGGTCCGCAGGGGCCCTGCCTCTCGCAAGCCCCCCGGGAAGCCACGGCGGTGTCCACTCACTTGAGGCCCACGGAGTCCTCGCCGAGGGGTTCCCGCCGCTTCTTCTTGCTGGCCTCCGACACCTTGAAGCCCTCGGGGAACCAGAGCTGGCCATGCTGCCGCCGGCGCCTGCGGGACAGGAGCACCCCGCAGCCCACGAAGAAGAGCAGCACAAAGGCGGCCACGGCCACGTACATGAAGTGCAGTGGCGGGGGCGGGGGCGGCTCCACCGTCTCACCTGCGGGCACAGGGCCGGCAGCGGGTGCCAGCGCGTCAGGCGGCCGTGACGCTGCAGGCCGGCGGCCGGGGGGCAGCGGACTGGCTCTGCAGCCGGGCGCCTCCTCAGCCGCTCTCCTCCATCCCGCCCCCCAAAATAAGGTCATCTCTACGCGAGTAATCAGAATTGCAAACTATCGCTAAATTCTCTCCTGCACCAGCCAAGTATCTGGAGGGGGCTTTTACTTTTCTCTGCTTTAAGAGAGGAGGATTAGCTGACTTGAAATCGCTGCGCTCACACTGAGCTGTTAAGACAAAGGATTTACGGGGATTTTCAAGATACAAACTTCAACTCTTCACATGACACCGATCAATTCTTCCTCTCTCTCTCTCTCTCCTTCTTAAAAAGCTGTCATCATTTTGAAATAATACCCAACAAAGAAAAATCAGGGGGAAGGAGTGGGGAGAGCAAAAAGCTCCCACTTTTGGGCAGATGCGCTTGTCCCTGGGGCCAGCCCCACCGGCAGCTGTCACGACGGTAGAGAGGATGCGCCAGGCAGAGAATTCCAGAAAAGTGCTCCCCAAACGCGGGATGGCATGGTGCCCGATCGTGGGTGGCAAGTGACAGGAGGAGCAAGCGCGTTTGGGGGTGGGGACTGGGACTCGGGGGCGATGGCGGGGAGCCGGCACCACTCACTCTGCACGGCCTCGATCTTGTAGGGGATGTTGAGGTTGCCCAGCGAGGCGAGCGCGCCCAGGAAGGCGGCCACGTCGGTGGCGCTCCGGAAGCACTGCGAGGAGGCCTGCACACACTGCCGGTTGTCGATCTCCAGGTAGACAATGGACCTGGGGACGTGCGGGTGGGGCTCGGCCACGGGTGTCCTCCCCGGGCCCGTCCCGCCTCCAGGCACCATCCCGGGGGATCCCCGGGGAGACTGGTGCTCCCAGAACTCAAGGGGCTGGGGGGCCGCCTGGGGCGGCAGGGGGCCAGGTCTGGACAGGCACAGCCCTGGAGGGAGATGGCGCCTCTCACAGATACCCACCCCGGCTCTGCCACCCTGTGGTTCCCCTAAGTGCCAAAAGCACCCATTTCCTCTTCTCGGTGGTACCAAGACCTCGAGCTTGGTCTCTCCTAGCGGCTGGGCCCAGGTCCCAGGAGCCCTGGGTGGGAATGCTGCCCCCGGTCCCCGGCCTGTGGCAGGCCCTGACGTATTGGGACCCTGCAGAATCTCGGTCTCTTGGCCCGACAAGCGGGGAGAACCTTGCTCTTGGGGAAGCCCCGAGGGTGACGCGGGGCTCGGCCCGTGTGTCACAGCTCACTCACCCGCGGATGTCCATCGGGTCTAGCTCCCTGCGCCAGCGCCCGCCCCTGCCGTCTGGGAGAAGCGTGGCCTTCACCTGGCCGAGCAGGGCGCCGGGTGCGGCCCAGCCACCCAGGGAGCGCTTGATGGGGTGCTTGCGCAGCTCCTCCTCGTGGCCGTAGTAGGGGAAGATCATCTGCTGGCCGTCGGCGTCGCGCTTGAAGACCACGTTGGTGTGCAGCAGGCGGCTGAGCTCCCGCAGGAAGCGGAGCGAGTCGTTGCGCAGCTGCTCGGGCGGCGTGAGCACCACCACCACCAGCGTGCCGGCCGCCAGCCGCTCCGGCACGTGCTCGGCACAATCCAGCCCGTCCCACTCGCACTCCGCGCTGTTGCAGCCCTGGTCGCAGTGCCCGTCGCCGAAGTGATCCTTGCAGTACTGGTCATACAGGGGGCTGCAGGCACAGCGCGCGGCTCAGGCCTCCGCGCCCCCCGTCCCTGCCCCGTGCTCCAGCCCAGGCCCACGCACTGGCTGCCCGCCGCTTACTTGCACTGGCCCTCGGCGCGCTGGCAGTCGAAGCCGTCGAAGAGGCAGCCGGCGGAGTTGCACTGGTTGTCGCAACGGCCGTTGCCGAAGTACTTCCAGCACTCGAGTGACTGCGTGCAGTTCTGCCAGGGGTCGTTGAAGTTGAGGGAGCAGTCGCCCCCGTCCCAGCCGCACGCGTGGTTGTTGCACCGCAGGCTGCAGGCCTTGTTGCCGGCCTCCTCGCGGCACTCGCGGAGCTCGCAGGCCTCCTCGATCTGCGGTGGGGGGATGTCCAGGCCCACGCCGCCCCGGAAGCTGTAGTCCAGGATGTGGCACAGGAGCCCGTTGAACTTGGCGGGACACAGGCAGCGGTAGTACGGGCTCTCGGGCGTGGGCTCGCAGGTGCCCTGGTTGTAGCACGGGTTGCTGCCCACGCAGGGGCTGCTGGCCGGGAACTGGCACTCGGGGCCCGTGAAGGGGCCCAGGCACAGGCAGGTGGGGCTGCGCGGGCCCGAGACGCAGGTGCCGCCGTTCAGGCAGCGCAGGCGGCCGCAGGTGCGTGCATCGTTCTCACACGTGGCGCCCTCAAAGCCCTGTGGGGGCAGCCAGAGACTCAGCTTAGGGGCCCCGGCCCGGGAGAGGGGCCCGCCGCCTTCCCCTGGGCAGCGGGGCCCTCTGAAGAGTTATTCTGTGAACATAAAAAGCTCGGGGCCTGGGAGGCAGGGAGGATGCCCAGGTGGAGCACAGGGTGTAGCACGGGTCACCGACAGCCTCCGCACAATGCTGTGACATTGGCCATGTCACACTAAGCGCTACCAGAGCCCCAAGAACGCAGCAGCACACCAGGAGCGGCCCTGACGCACTGGGGAACAACACTACGGGCTTGACTTGGTAACAACGTATTGATATTGGCCCGTCAATAGTAGCAAACGTCAATGGTAACAAAAGACTGAGAGAAGGCAACGGTGCTGATAATGAGAGCCTGGGAATGTGGCGGGGAGGGGAGATTCGGCAGCTCCACTTCCTGTGTAATTTTTCTGTAAATCTGAAACCGCTCTAAAAATGATGCCTGCAGACACAAAGACGACCTCCAGGGGTACGGGGACGGGGGAGCCCCCCCGGCAGGCTTGTGTGCAAGGCCAGGCCGGCCTTGCAGCTGGAGTTCAACTGCCACCGTCCGCCCAGGGAGTCCTTCCACCCCCAGCCCAGCGGCTGCACTTACCGCCGGACATTTGCAGATGAACCCGCGGGGGGTGTTGGAGGCCACTGCACAGGTGCCTCCGTTCTTGCAGGGCTTCCCTTTGCAGCCGTTGATGACCGACTCACAGCGGCGCCCTGGGAGGAGAGTGGGTGTCAGGTGCGCCCTGCCCAGGCCCAGTCCCTGCCCGCCAGGCCTGCTGCACCCACCGGTGTGGCCAGGGCGACACTCGCAGTGGAAGTCGTTGACACGCTGCACGCAGTTCTGGGTGCCACGGGCATCGCAGGGGTTGGATAGGCATTCGTTGACGTCGCCCTCGCAGCGCTCGCCCACGAAGCCAGGCAGGCAGGTGCAGCTGTAGCCACCCACCTGGTCCACGCAGGTGCCGTTGTTGAAGCACTTGGGGCCACGGGAGACGGGGTCGATGGGGGGGTTGCAGTCATCCATGTTGATCTCACAGTGCACCCCTGCAGGGGCCCGGGCGTGTCAGGGACCTGTGCTGGCCAAACGCTGGCCCCGGCTCCCTCCCGAGGTGCCCCCGGACCAGTGGTGAGGACGGGGACCACACGGACGCTTAGGAGAGACAGGAGACTGGCACAGGCTGGCTGCTGGGTGCCAGTGGACTGGCCAGGCTTCTGCCATTAGCTCTGCACCTGCCTTTTGCCCCCATGAGGTCCTGGCTGGGCCCAGGATGCCTCTGGCTAGTCATGGGGTGCCCAACTGCCCACTTCCTCCTGGGCCCCAGCCCGCGGTGTGGCAACCCTTACCCTGTGTGCCCCGGGGACAGGAACATTTGTACATGTTGGTGAGGTCAATGCAGGTGCCCCCATTCTGGCACGGGTGGGACAGGCACTCATTGATCTCCTCAGAGCAGTTCACCCCGTGGTAGCCGGCCACGCACTGTGCAAGGAGACAGGTAAGGGGTGGGGCACTGGCTCAGTCCCGAGCCGAGGCATGATCTGCCAGCCCTGTGCTCACAGAGCCACCCGAGCTGCCCTCTCGCCTAGTAAAGCCTTAGGTTCCTTATACCTGGCTGACCCAGAGGGACACCCTTGCCCAGCCGACCCTGGGAAGGACTGCAGTAAGCTAAGAGTCACTGTCTGGAGCAGAGGCCAGACATCTGTCCCCTGTGATAGATGGGGGCGGGGGCAGGGGGGGCGGTACGGTGTATCAGGGTAGGTGTCAGGTGAGCCCAAATGGAAGACCCTATAGGAGGGAAAATCCTGTCCAACTTCTCAGTGTATTCTCCCAGGCTCCCCCACAGGACACCTCCTCCAGGCAGTCTTCCTGGATTATCCTGGTACTCTGTTAATGGGACCGACACGTGTCCACATCTGCCGGGCTTAGCCTCTCCTACTGTACTGGCTCCTAGCCCAGTGCCCAGCATTCGGTGACAGCATAGACACACATGCCCTCCTCCAGGACAGTCTCCTACCTCGCAGGAGTAGCCACCAGGGTAGTCAGTGCAGGTGGCCCCGTTCTGGCAGGGATTGGGCGAGCACTCGTCCACCTGGTCCTCACAGTAGCTGCCCGTGTAGCCCGGCTGGCAGCGGCAGTGGTGCGTGTTGCCAGCGTCCATGCAAAGCCCCCCATTCCGGCACAGGTGGGTCACGTTGGTGTCTGCAGGGGACACGGTGGCAGGGAGCATGAGGCCCGGGCCCCCCTCCTAGGGGACAGCCGCCAGGGAAGCCTGGGCCTGGAAGGGTCACGCTGGTTACCTCGCTGCCGTGCAGCCGCCTCACAGGACACGCTGGGGACGTCACAGTAGAGGCCAGTCCAGCCGCTATGGCACTCACAGCGGTACAGGACGTTGGTCTGCCAGCACTTGCCGCCGTTCTTACAGGGGGAGGAGTCACACCAGCGCACAAGGTTCTGGGGATGGGAGGTCAGAGCTCACACACCTACCCCAGGCCGTGTGGAACACAGGCGTGCCAGGGCACCTCCCACCCTGTCCCACATGGGTGGAAACTGAGGCCCGTGGGCTCCTGCTACTGGGGAGCGGCATAGGGCGGGGCGGGGGCTCTCTCTCTCTGGGCTCCCAGCAAATCCAGACCACCGTTCCTTGAGGGAAGATCTTTCTTCAGAAGTAAACAATTTTGTTGGAAATTTTTGTAATTGATGTTTTATGTGAAAATCTCCCAGGAAGATCAATCTCTGATACTTGTGTATGTTTTCTATAAAAACATTGGCTTTTAACAACCCTCCCCAAATTACCTAGTCTTTGTTCTCTCTCCAACAACCTCTGCTACCCGACCTGAATGCCCACCCTGTCCAGTACCTGATTCCTCAGGCGGCAGCACAGCCCAGGCTGGGGCCAGGCTGGCGGCCCAGACCCCCAGGGGCATGTGACCAAGGCCACCCCCACCCGCTGAGCCTGACTCCTCCCCGCTCTGGGCCTACTGGAGCGGGCCCAGCAGGGGGCCGTGATGACAGGCCACAGGCTGTCGTCCCATCACAGCCACCTCCTGCCAGGCACCCACGAACTCACCTGGCAGTTGAGGCCAGTGTAGCCCAGTGGGCAGGTGCACTTGTAGGTACCATAGCTGTCTTGGCAGGTGCCGCCGTGCAGGCAGGGCCGCGAGTCGCACTCGTTGATGTCGTGCTCGCAGTAGCTGCCCGTGAAGCCAGGCGGACACAGACAGGTGAAGGAGTTGATGCCGTCCACGCAGGTGCCACCATTGAAGCAGGAGCTGGGGGCGGGCGGGCAGCAGGGGAGAGGGTGACTGGGGCCCAAGGACCCGGCCCAAGCAGGCACCCCAGCGCTGGCCTCTCCTCCTACGCTCAGACCAAAGGGGCCTGGCAGCCACCGCAGGCCGGAAACAGCCTGACTGACCTCAGGGAGGCCGACGGGAGCCTCGGGAGGTGCTCCACCTTTCAAACCACATCACGCCGCCTTGTCTGTCTTCCTGGCAAGTCACTCTGGGAGGAGCTTTCTCCCACACACAGGTTAAGATAAAAACAAGAGAAGCAAGAACTTGTAGAGATAATGTGGAAGATAACAACATCAGAAGGCAGGGGATGAAGAACTTAAGGCTGAGCTTCCCGGCAGCCAAGGCAGAAAAGGAAATAAGATGGGTTACAGAGTTCTCCTTGTCTGAAAGGAGGCACTCCAGTTCCTAAACTACCAGGGTTCCTGGTTCCCTCCTCATCAGAGGAACACTGCAGTGCCATGAACAACATCCGACTCAACTCAGCCAGCTCTGAATGTGGTGCTTGGCGCGCCAGGTTCCAGACACTGTGCCCAGCCCACGTGGCCTGTTTCCCTCCCCGCTGCAGGCGCGGCGCAGCGTCCATCTGTGGGCCGAGGCCCAACCCACCTCTCCGTGCAGTCGGGCGTGTTGTTCTCGCAGTGGATCCCACTGAAGCCCGCGGGGCAGGTGCAGGTGTAACTGGCCACGCAGTCAGTGCAGTTGGCGCCATGGTGGCAGGGGTTGCTGGCACACTCGTTGATGTCCTCCTCGCAGAAGGCGCCCTGGAAGCCGGGCAGGCAGTCGCAGAAGGCCATGTTGATGCCGTCTGTGCAGGAGCCGCCGTTGTGGCACGGGTCTGGGAAGGGACAGGAGGGTGGGCCTGAGGGACAGGCTCCTTGTGGGTTGTGGCAAGGACCAATGAGAGCCCCGGGGCCAGGCTCTTTCGTTGGGGGAGGGGATACTGGAAAATGGCTGGGAGATGTGGGATGGGCTGGAAGCCGGGCAGTGTCGCTCCAGAGCCTTCTGGAACCATCCAGAAGTGCACCACTCAGTTCACGCAAGGCCCAAAGTGATGCTGTGCAGGCGGCTGCCACCCCCCAGGCACCCCCTCCAGGACCGACCCGGCTTCCTTGAGACTGAGCCCAACCCGGGGGTGACAGCTGGTGCGGCCTGTGCCACCTCTGCTCCTGCTCCCAGCCACACCCATTCTCCCATCTGACCCAACATGCTCCCTGCCCATCTCCGAGGGGGCGACAGCTCAGGTCACTCACTCGGCCGGCAGTCGTCGATGTCTGCCTCGCAGTGGCGCCCCGTGTAGCCTGCCCGGCAGTGGCAGCGGTAGCTGCCATTGGTGTTCTGGCAGGAGGCGCCGTGGCGGCAAGGGCTCTTCACGCATTCGTTGATGTCGACCTCGCAGGTCTGCCCTGGGGGCAGAGTAGGGAGCCGTCACTTCTGCCCCCTTCAGGCCTTTCCCCAGTGCACCCAGGAATGGGGCCCCCTCAGCCCAAGGTGGCGGTCCTTGGGGGCCGCCCAGCCAGAAAGGAAGGGTGAGGTCAACACCTGCTTCTAGAGGCGCTGCCCCTTGCAGGCGGCCCGAACTCCCTCGTTCATCTCCAAAGACGGGGACCTCCCTCCCGCCCTCCCCATCCCAGCTTCCCCGGAACTCGGCCTGGCCAGGGAGCGGGTGTCCCTACCCTGCCAGCCCGCGGGGCAGGCGCAGGAGAAGCTCTCGTAGTCTTCTGACGCCTTGCACTCGCCGCCGTTCCTGCAGGGGCGGGAGGCGCACGGGGCCAACACCACCTCGCACGTGGCTCCTAAGGGAATGTGGTCAGGCGGTGAGGCCCAGGGAGCCTGGCCCAGAGGTCGACGCCCCGTGGCAGCAACAGGCCACCGCGGCCAGCGCCTGCGGGTCCTTCCAGTGTCGGAATGAGCCAGGCTCACCCTGGGCGGGGCGCGTGGGGCTGCATAGGGGGTCCCGTGCGCACACCTGGCTGAGTCAGGACCCAACCCTGGGGGCTAGAGATGAGCCAGAGGAACACCTGGCTCCGTACGGGTGGCAGGGATCAGCTGGGGACGCCCCCCGCCAGGAGCACCATCAACCAGGGCTGGAGGCCCCTCCCCAATGTCGCGGGGCCCGAGGGCCTGTCACGGGCAGGGCAGGAAGCGCCCATCGCAGGAGGCCACTGAGCAAAGGCTGTGACAGCAGGGAACAAGCCATCCGCTACAGGGGGCTGTGCCAGCCTCAGCCCTGAGCACATACATTCAGGGGAACATTGGGTGGCGTCAGGACCTGTGGGGCAACACAGGGAGCCCGCAGGAGCCCTTGCACACCGGGGCGACCGCTCTCCCTGACGGCCCCGAGGGGTTTTCCTGTTTACTGCCCACGGGGCTGACTCCCGAGGAAGCAAGGAAGCTTATCTTCCTCATGGCCCATTATCGCCCTGGCCTGCCGGTGCGATTTTCCAGGGCCTTTCTTTCTTTCAGTTTCCACGGTGACCTGGGCAGGCAGGAAACTCGCCAGAGTTTCCGACAATTGTGCGAAGGGAAGCAGGAAGCAGGCAGACGGGAAGCGAGTCAGCACAGGCCGGCCCCTCCCGGCCAGGCCCTCGGCCCTGGGCGGTCCCCGGGGGCTTCCTCACCCAGCCGGGAGAGAAAACCCAGGTCCCTAGTTTACCCAGGTCCCTAGTTTTGGTCAAAGAAAACACTGCTCTGGCCTTGGGCCGCCCGATACCATGGGAACCAGAGGCTCAGCCCCGCCTCTGCCCGCCTGGCAGGGCCGCCTCTGACCCCGAGGGCAGCACATGCGGCCCACCCCCAGGAGAGCCCAGTGGCCCCAGTGGCGGTAGACTTTTGATTTTTAATTTTTTGCATATCTGTCCTGGGTAGGGGACACTTCCTGTGATCCCCTTGGCCAGGACAAGAACAGAGGCTGGGACGCCCAGGGAAACGTCCCCCGCCTCTGCTCAGCGGGAACAGAGGCTCCTTGTTTCTCTGCACAAAGAGGGCCGGCCGTCAAAAGAATCCCGCGCTCGCCCGCGGGCGGGGAGGGCGGCCTGGCCCCAGGGACCGTGGGGGCCGACGGACCCGAGCCTCTGCAGCCAAGTGTTCCACCCTCTCACCTCCTGATGAGGTACGTGGGGTCATACTTAGATTAAACTTTTCCTGGGGGCACCCTGTATTTTTTTGGCTCCTCTGGCAATACCTGCAGAGTGAGGCCCCAAAGAAGCCAGACCGAGGCTCACAATACACAGCAGAGCCTTTGAGGATGGTTGTTGAGCCACACAGGCAAGGGCAGCCCCAGGAAAGCCACTGGGCACCGGACCCCGCCCCCTGCAGCCCCGCCCCCTGCAGGCCCCGCCCCCACCTGTGTACGGCAGCAGGCAGTTGCACTTGTACCCCGCCACGTCATCAATACAAGTGCCCTGGTTCAGACACGGGTTGGACGCACACTCGTTGATGTTGGTTTGGCAGTTGGGGCCTGAACAGAGAGGGGGTGGCAGTCAGTGTCCACCGCCGTGCGCCGTGCCCTGCACCGGGCTGCAGGCCTAGAGACAGCCCCAGCAGGTACGCCCCACTGGTCGAGTGCCCCGGCTCCGGCACGCCCACCAGGAGGCCCGGCCCTGCACCAAGAGCCCACCTCCCGCCGCCACCACCGCCCGCTCACCACTGAAGCCTTCCCGGCACGTGCACGCATAGCCACTGGTCATGTCCTTGCAGGTGCCGCCGTTGACACAGGGGTTCGACTCGCACTCGTTGTTGTTGATGTCACAGTTTGCCCCGCTCCACCCAGGGCCACAGTCACACTTGTACCTGCGGAGGTGACCACACTGAAGCTCAGGGCTGGCCGAGGTGGGTGGGCCTGGGCCGGGGGCTCTCCCAGCTTTAGCTCTCTCCCTCGGTCTGATGGCAGGGAGGTGCCAGCCCCTGCTGGCCCTCAGAGGCCTTCATGGTGGGGCAATGGCACCCATGCCGCCCAAGACGGTAGCAGCAATTTGCCTCCAGGGCGGTGACCAGAAGGCTCCACACCACTGGCTGTGTGGCCTCAACAGCGTGCTTGCCCCTCTGTGCAGAACGAGGGCACGAGGTCCCTGCCCAGGTCCACGGCCCCAGCGAGGCGTGCGGGGCACACAGCGGGTGTCAGAAAGGGCTTCCGTTTTGTCTGAATGCCCGAATCCTCTGGCACCAAATGGGGGCTTAAGGGCTTGGTCCCACAAGACTGCCCCAGGTCAGAGGCCAATCCTAAGTCCCAGCTCGCCACTGGTACTTCTGACCAACTGGCCAGCCATGCGCAGGGGTTCCCATGACGCCCTCCGGTTTGGGAATTTGCCAGAATGGCTCCCAGGCTCAGGGAAAGACCTCGCGTACAAGGTCAGTGGTTTATTATAAAAGATTAAACTCAGGAACAGCTAAACAGAAGAGACACCCAGGACAAGGGACAGAGAAGGGCCAGGAGCTTCCACGCCCTCTGCAGGCAGCCACCCCTCCCCCGCCCGTGGTGTGTGCTCCCCGGCCCCGAACCCCCTCGGTGACAGCAGGAGCTGCGTGGCACAGGCGTGACAGGTGGCCTCGCTGGCTCCTCTGTACACCTGGCAGGTTGGGACTGAAAGGTCCCACCCTCTAGTGACGGGCTTGGCCCCTAGCACCCAGCCCCCACCCTGAGGTGACGTAGCCACCTCGTCCACGGAAGCTCAGGTGCGGGTGAAAGGGGTTTGCTACGAATAATAGGAGATGCTCCTTTCCCTTCACAGGCCCAAGGAGCTGCCTCAGGAGCCAGGGCGGACCGGCGCGTCCGCGCCTTACTGTCTCAGTAACCACAGAGAGCCTGCTGCTGCCACGCCGACGTGCCTCTGGGCCCTCTGGAGACCCGTCCCCTGAGCGGGCACTGTGGCCCGGGCAGCGCTGGACTCAGGCCGGGGCCGAGCAGGTGCCTACACGGCACATTTCAGGGCACAGACGGCACATCTGTCCTCGGGGCATAGCCACCCCCTGCCCGACACCTCCCTGTTCCCCGCCAGCACCACGCAAGGCCGCCTTTCCAGGAGCACGGCTCGCATGGCCGTGAAGCGGGGGGGCGGAGGCGCCCCTGCACCTCTACCCCGTGCCCCGTACCCGTTGAGGCTGTCGCGGCAGGCCCCGTGGATGCAGGGGTTGCTGTTGCACTCGTTGACCTCGGACAGGCACGTGGGGTCGTGGTAGCCCTCGGGGCAGCGGCAGGTGAAGCCGTTGATGCCGTCCTCACAGGTGCCCCCGTTGTGACAGGGACTGCTGGCGCACTCGTCAATGTTGATGTTACACATGCTCCCTGCGGGTGGAGGGGGCGCTCAGCTCCTACACCAGGGCTCCCCAGAAGAGGGTGAGGAGGAGGGCTCTCGGGGAGCAGGTCCTGGCCCGAGCCTCAGTTTCCCCCCATTAAACTGGGGATGCTAACCAAGCCCTCCACCCGGTCCTTCGCGGTATAACCCAGCCGAGCAGGCATTTTACGGGACAGTATCACGTGCATGAGTGCGGTCCCAGCCACGCTGACCCCACGCTCTGTGCGGGGAGCGCACTGCACTCACGAGTCCCCTCCCAGCAGCCCCAGGAGAGAGCCTGCGCCACCCCCTCTGACTGTGGGGGCACCTGTGGCCCAGAGAGCCAGGGCATGCTCATGGGTAGCGGTGCCCTGATCCATGGCTCTGCTCTTGGCCTCGGGTGCCCAGCGCCGGTTGGAGCCCAGGCCTACCGTGGTCCGGGCTGCGGGTGGGCCGGCCAAGGCTGGCAGCCGACAGCTGGGCCCCGGGGACGTTGCTGACCTTGACATCTGAGCACAGCCTCAGCCGCTGAGGCAAGGCCGCGAGACGGGCACGGCAGGACAGAGCCCCATGGGTCCCCGACCCCAGGGCGCCTCACCTGTGTAGCCTGGCTCGCACGCACACTCGTAGCCGTCGATCTTGTCCAGACACGTGCCTGCGTCACAGGGGCTGCTGGCACAGTCGTCCAGGTTGATCTCGCAGTTGGGTCCTGGGGGGCGGGGGGCACTTGGAGGTCAGCTCCTGAGCCCCCCAGCCCCGCCCCTGCCCCCGCGCCGAGCCCCGCCAGGCACCTGTGGTCCCTTTGAGGCACAGGCAGAGGTAGGCGTTGTCACGGTCCTGGCAGGTGCCCCCGTGGCGGCAGGGCTGGCTGTGGCACTCGTTGATGTTGGTCTCACAGTGGTGGCCTGTGTAGCCCGGCTGGCACAGGCAGGTGAAGGCGGCGACACCATCCTGGCAGGACCCGTAGTGGCAGGGGTCGGGGTCACACTCGTCGATGTCTCCCTCGCAGTGGGGTCCCGTGTAGCCTGTAGGGTGGGGCGTGGGGCTCAGGCGGCCACTCCCTGGGCAAGAGGCTGTCCCCCGCCCTGGGACTCTGCCATCAGACCCAGGTCACTTGAGTCTCAGTGGGGGAAGACTGGGGGTTTGTCTTTCATCGGGAGACGCCCTCGCGGCTGTGGTCAGAGCTGAGCAGTGCTCTTGAACCCTGGACTGGGGGCCCAGACCAAGGGGCACTGTCACCTTCCCTGCCTCAGCTCCCAACTGTCCCCTCCTCTGGACCCAGCAGGCCTGCTCTCCCTCCGTCCACATGGCCCAGCAGCTGGGCAGCCCCTCACCTTCTGCACACACACAGCTGTAGGTGTTGGGCCCGTCTAGACATTTGGCGCCATTTTTGCAGGGCGTGCTCGCACACTCATCCACGTCGTGCTGGCACAGGTTCCCGGTGAAGCCTGCGGCCCGGCAGAGGGGTGGCGGTCAGCCGAGGTGGGCCCCACGGCCCCATGGCCGAGCCCCGGCCGGCCCAGACCAGGGGTGCCCGAAACGGGCTTCTCCAGCATGCGCTTCAGCAGGGGTTTGGCAGACCCCAGATTTCCCTCCCGTTTCAGCTCCCAGCCTTCGGGTCAAGCCCTCCTGGGCCTCTCAGAAGGGCCTTGGGCCAGGTGGACTGCGGATGCCATGGCTCTAGCGGGTCAGTTTGAGAGTGGGCTTCCCTTCAGGCGTCTGGGGTGGCCAGTTGATGCCTCAGGAGCCCCGGACTCTTACCCACAACACAGCCATGGGACACGCTCGGTCCCCCAGGGGCTCCGCAAGCCCTCCCAGCCCTCAAGTCCCCTGCAGGCTGGCTGCCCCGGTCCTACCACCCCAAGCCCTCAGGGAGCCAGGCTGGGGACGCCTCCGCCCACACCCCGCGGGGGTCCTGGCGCTGTGCTGCCGCTCCCAGCGCGCCCTCTCCTCAGGGAGCCCCAGCAGCGAGGAGAGCCTCTGGGCCCCAGGCTTCCCCGCCCCAGGCAACACGCCCAGCAAGGTGAGGGACCGGCCGCCCCGCCCACTCCCGAGGCTCCAGCGAGGATGAGGCTGGGCCGCACCTGGTGGGCACTCGCACAGGAACTCGTTGATCTTGTCCAGGCAGCGGCCGTTCTGCAGGCAGGGGCTGCTGGCACACTCGTCCTTGTTCACCTCGCAGTACACACCCTCGTAGCCTGGGGTCGGGGCACAGGGGCGGGCAGGGGCCATGGTCGGTCTCGGCCCAGAAAGCGATGCCCGGCACCTTCCACACCTGACCCGCAGCCCGGCCGCCTCCCAGCCACCCCACCGCCATCCCCCTGCCCCACCCTTGCTGTGCCCGGAACGGGCCTGGACCGGTTTCCCCAGCTGTGGGCAGAAGCCGTGGCCTGGCGGGCACGGAGGCCGGGGGCTGTCCGCCCTGACTCAGTTTCCCCAGCCGGGCCCCACGCACCAGGCATGCAGATGCACTGGAACTCCCCGATCTGGTCCAGGCAGGTGGCATCGTTCTGACACGGGTTGGAGACACACTCATTGACGTCGATCTCGCAGCGTGGGCCGGTGTAGCCCTGCAGACACCGGCACTGGAAGGAGCCCAGCGTGTTGATGCACTTGCCCTTGTGCTCGCAGGGGTTGGCACCTGGGGGTGCAGTGCAGTGAGGCGCTGCTCCCGGCACCCCAGCCTCTGACACTCCGGGACCTACCCCCTCCCATCAAACCAGGGGTTCTCCAGGTCAGGTCACGCCCCCCCCGCACCCCGACGGGGGACGCTCCGAGGGCAGAGTCCATTTCCACCAGATTCCCCAGCCCTCCGCCAGCACGGCCCTGCTCGGCGCCTACCCAGCGAGCACTCGTCCACGTCCTGGCTGCAGGCTGGCCCCGTGTACCCCGAGGGGCAGGTGCAGATGGCCTTGCCGTTGACGGGGTTGGTGTCGCAGTTGGAGCCCTCGTTGCAGGGGTTGCTGATGCAGGCATCATTGAGGTGGCACAGCAGGCCTGGGCGGGGCGTCAGCAGTCAGCGGGCACCGCTCCGCCCCTGCCTGGCTCCAGCCCACCCAGGGGCCCCGAGCGGGGCCTCCCACAGGGACCCTGCCGAGTGTCCCAGGTCCCTGGGGTTATTCTAGGAGCCTCATCACCACCCGGCCCGGCCCCAGGCACCCTCTGCCCCTCCTTACTCCAGAAAGGCCCCTTGGGGTCATTATCCTTGGGGACCCTGAAAAGGCAGCCTGTGTGTCTGAGCAAGGTCACCGGGCATGCCAGGCCCGGCCCAAGAGAGCCCACGGAGGCAGGCGTCACCCACATTCCCGCCGGGCCCCGTCAGAAGCCGCCCTGTCTGGGCACCCCGGTCCTCACCGGTGCGGCCGTGGGGACACTCGCAGTAGAAGGAGGCCACGCGGTCGTGGCAGGTGGCGCCATGGAAGCAGGCGGCGCTGGCACAGTCGTCGATGTTCTCGCTGCAGTCCTCGCCCGTCCAGCCATTGACGCACACGCAGTTGTAGCCGCCCAGGGTGTTGTGGCAGGTCCCGCCATTCTGGCATGCGTTGGGGATGAGGTGGCACTCGTCCATGTCCTGGGTGCAGTACTGGCCTGTGGGAGCAGGTGGCACCCTCAACCCTGGGCTGGCCTCCTCCAAGAAGCCTTCCAGGGAGGACTCCCGCATCGCCGGCCCGTGTCCCGTTTTTCACCTCTCCCCTCGGCACTAAGGGGACTTCTGTCTCCCTGCTCTGACTGGGCGCACGGGCGCGCTGGGGTCCACATGTGACCGTCACCCCCACCAAACCGTGACCCCGGGGGCAGGGCTCGCATCCGGTCAGCCAGCATCCTGTGCCCTACCCAGCAAACTGGGCTCAAACCTGGGTACAGGGCTGCCTGGGCCCAGGCTGCAAATGGCCCGGGTCCGTGCTGACCACTGGGGTGGGGGCCTGAGACCCTGGCTGTGGGCAGAGGGGCCGCCCCAGGTCACGCCATCCTTCCTGGCCAGGGCACGGCTCTTGAGCCCCTCACCGCCACCAGCCCCTCTGGGAGAACAGTGTGACAAGGGGGTGGTGCGCCCGCCCGGCTGCTTCCCTGAGTACGTGCCTGTCCACTCGGGCGGGCAGCGGCAATTGTAGGTGTTCACGCCGTCCACGCAGGTGCCCCCGTTCTGGCAGCTGTTTCCTGGACAGTCGTCAATATTTTCTTCACAGTTCTGGCCGGTAAAGCCTACGGTAGGAGGAGCCAAGGGCCTGGTCAGCCCTCATCCTCAGATGTCACTGCCTTGGGGTCCTCAGGGACCGGACCCCATCCCCTGCCCTCCCCACGCCTGAGGCCAAGCAGCACGTTTCTCTCCAAGGGACCATTTTGTAAGGGGCAGCTGGACAGACGGACTCATGCACCAGGTTCCGAGGGTCTGTCGGAGAAACACTTCTCTGGCCAAGCGCTCCCAGCAGCTCCCGTGACTGGGCACTGCCCGTGGGCCGGGCTCGGCGCAAGGGGCGCTTCGGCCACGGGCATGCCACCTCGCGGGGGCTGCACGGGGCATCGGGGCCTGCAAGCTGGGCAGCGACGGTGGAGGCAGGACCGGGCAGGCAGTCCTGGGGGAGCACAGAACCGCACACAGCCCTCTCAGCCCTCTCCTTCCAGGAAAAGACGCTGTGCCCGCTCCTCCCCCAGCGCAGGGCCGGTCTCTGCCGGGGCTGCGCTGCCAGTCAGCTATTAATCCACTCAACTCCCGCTGGTTCAATGATCAGCCCAGAGAGGTGTGTCTGGCAATAGCCGAACCGGCAGCCGGTTACTAATTAACGTCCCACCGGGTGCCTTTGAACGCCCCGTGCCCTTGGAGATGGAACACCCCCGTCCCCCCACCCCACCCCACAGCTGCCCTGGAGCAAAATCAGTGGGCCAAGAAAAGCCAAAATGTAAACCAGAGGGGTTTGGAGAGCACCCCAAGCTGGAGCCTGGAGCCTGGGTTCCACTTCCCGCTATGCCTGGAGCCTCGTGCCTCGGAGGATCTCAACTGGGCGCAGCCAGAGGGCTGGGCTCACCCCCACTCCCCCAAGGCAGGGCCAGCCTGGCCAGAGGGCTCAGCCCTCTGCTCTGCTTCCCCTGGAGACTGCCTAGCACTGCCTAGCGGCCAGTGGTGTGGGGCAAGCAGGTGGCGAGGGGAGCGCCCAGGGACACGCAGGAAGTGCACGCGCCCGGTGTCTGCACGCAGAGGCAGCACTGCGGTCACAGGGCCTGGCGGGGCCCGGGGCACGGCGGTCTAGCAGGCACTTCCTCTTCGCTGGGGCTGGGCTGGGCCGGGCCGGGCGGTGTGGGGGCCGGGGCACCCCCCAGGTCACCCACAGGTCAGCTGGGCACTATGTCCCCCCAGCACTCCCTCCTCCCTCATTTCTGCTCCCCTGCCGGGGTCCCCCCTCCCCACTGTGGTGGGCAGCCGACAGACCGGGAGATTTCAAACCTCCTCATCATTATTATTTTTAGATCATCAGCCACAAAATTTAGTCAAACAAAAACTATAGCGGAAAGACCAGGATGAGCAACTAGTATGGTGGGGCTGCTGGGGCGACGGAGTGGGGGAGGGGCTTAGCTGCCGTTGCCCCCACCCCACCCCATCCCACCTGTGGGAGATAGGCAGGGGCAGGAGGGAGGGAAGGGCCAACCCTGGGGGAAGCAACATGCCAGCCCGGCGGCCCTGCCCCCAGGGAGCAGGGGAAGCCCCGGGGTTGCACAGGGGAGGCACTCCCTGCAGCGCCCAGAGCTTTGAAGCTAGCACGTGGCCTCCCGGGGACCCAAGATGAGGGGGACTCGCTCACACGGGGCTTGTGCTCACCACCCCAGGTGGCTCAGGGCCAGGCCTCACTGGCACAGGGGAGGAGTGCTGGGGGTCACAGGCCAACTGTCCAGGCACAGCACAGCCCGCCCCAGTCAGAAACGGGCAGTTGCGGGCGGGGGGCGTGGGTGCCTGGACCTTATGCAGGCCTCCTAACAACATTCCTTATTCAGACTCGGCCCCGTGCCACACCCAGGGCCGCCTTCTAATGTGTGCTTCGGGGGCGCACACCCCATCCAACCCGGCCCGCCCCCTTCCACGCCGAGCACCCCATTCCCGCACGCCCCGTCCCCCGAGGCCGGCAGGTAGTACCTGGCAGGCAGGCGCACTCGTGGGTGGTGTCCCCCGTGGGACGGCAGGTGCCGCCGTTCAGGCAGGGGGAGGGGCTGCAGGGCACGTAGGGCAGCTCGCACTGGGGGCCGGTGTGGGTGGCTCGGCACACACAGCGGTAGGAGCCGACCTCATTGACGCAGGTGCCGCCGTTGCGGCAGGGCCCGGAGCCCTGGCTGCACTCGTTCACGTCCTGCCGGCAGGTGGGGCCGTGGAAGCCGGTCGGGCAGCCGCAGATGTACGTGGCCTCGAAGGGCAGACACTGGCCACCGTTGGCGCAGGGGTTGGAGGCGCATGGGTCTGCTTGTTGGCACATCTTCCCTGGTGGGCGAGGGTGCCAAGAGGGTCACACCGGCCGTCCTGTTCCCTGTGGCTGGGGCGGCCTCCCCCTGGCGTCCTCTCTTTAACCCTCACAGCCCTGCTGCACAGCACAGCCATCTTTCTGCAGACCAGGGACTTCCCAGAGGCTGAGTCACCACCCCAGGACACATGCGGGAGCCGGGAGGCGGCCTCCAGATCTGACGGGGCCTGTCTGCCCTCAGAACCTGCACTCCTAGAAACTTCGATCTAGCGCCGCAGCCCCTCATGGGAAGAGCCCTGTGCCCCTAGGGGGCGGATGGACAGGAAGGCGGAGACCCGGGAGCAGGGGGGCAGCTGAAACCTGGCAGCCCCTAGGATGGGGCTCTAGGGTGGAGACGCGGAACTACTTTTAGGTCACAGACCCCAACGGCCCAAGGAGGGCCCAGGACCCTCCCCCAGCCACACAGACAGAGGCCGGGCATCTGCCAGCAAGTCACACAGCCAGGGCAGCGCCCGGGTCAGTCCACCCCTCAGGAGGGCCGAGGGTCCCAACAGGGGTCCTTAGGGTCCCAGCCCGCCATGCCCTCACCTGACCAGCCCGGAGGGCAGAGGCACTTGTAGTCCGTAAGCGTCAGCAGGTCGCAGGTGCCGCCATTGCGGCAGGGGTTGGCGAGGCAGGGGTTGTCTCGGGGCGTCAGGCAGAGGGGCCCGGAGAAGCCCAGGCGGCAGCTGCAGGTGTAGTCCACCACGCCGCCCCGGTCCACCACATGGCACGTCCCGCCGTTCTTACAGGGGGCGCTGAGGCAGGGGCTGTGTGCCTGGCATCGCGGGCCCGCGAAGGCCTTGCTGCAGCTGCGGCAGACACAGCAGAGGGGTCAGTTCCACCGGCTGCCCCGCCCCTCAGTGCCGCGTCTGTCGGGGCCACGGTTGCCCCTGGGGCAGCGCCACCAGCTGCCGGCCTCACCAGGCTGCACGCACAGCCGGATGGGTCGCTGCCAGGGGCAGCCAGCGCATTCTGGGACAAGGGGGCGGACTGCACAACGCGGTGAATGGGCCAAGTGCCACTGAACTGAACACTTCAAAGCGTTGAATTTTATAGTGAGTGAGCTTCACCTACACACACGCAAACACGCACACACACACGCACACACACACAGAGAATTCTATTAATTGGGGGAATGGGCCAGAGACCAAGAACACGCGGCAGGACCTGGCTTAGGCTTCCAGCAAGCCACCGGGAAGGGGCCCCGCAGACCAGCCGCCGCCACTGTCCGAAAGGGGGGGGCAGGGGGAAGGAGCACCCTGTAAAAACCTGCCTCCTCCCTCTCTCGCTTTCCCTGTGCTGAGCGTGCTATACACACAGGTAACAAAAAAGAGCCCCGTGTCATCTCCTTTCAGCGTCCATGCTACGGCAGAGGTGACGCAGAACTGTCCCCGTCAAGGGTTGTCCCCGATGGGCCCCACCCCCGCCCGCCCGCAGCACCAGACGCGGCTTCTTCCTTTCAGGGTCAGGTCTTCACAGGTGTCCGGACAACATTCACCAAGACCGGCACCACCCAGTTGGCAGCCGGGGAGACCAAGGTGCCAAAACGAGAATGTCCTTCCTGAGTTCGCGGGGCCAGGCGGGCCAAGGGCAGCCGCACACGCAGCTCTGTGCCTCCCTCAGCCCCAGACACGCGGGGCGGGCGAGCTTGGCGGGGGCGCGTCCTGCCTCCCTTCCCCAGTGCAGGCCCCCGCCTTGGCCACCTGTTGGCCCAGCCTCTACAGCCTGGGCCATAAATTGCTGGCCGGGGTCACCTCGCGGCCTTGCTCTTGCAGGAACGCTCAGCGGCGGCTCTGGGACCGGCCAGGCGCTGCTCTTCCCAGAGGCGAAGTCTCTGAGGCAGAACGTGCCCGCCTGCGGCGGCCTGGGAAGGCAGCGCCCCTGGTGCACCCACAGCTCTGGGTGCCGGGTGGGCGGGGCCTCACACGGGACGAGGAGTTAGTTGGTGGGAGCCGGGGCCTCCCCAGGACAAATAGGGGGCGTGGCTCTCCTGAGCAGGGAACCTTCCAGAGCCCACGTGGGAGGAGGGGCTGCCCCTGGCACTAGCACCCGAAGCTGCAGCCACGTCAATGCCAGTAGTCCAGGCTCCACTCCCTCCCCCGCTGCGTCCCCACCCGCCACGAGCAGGGTATTCCCAGGAGAAGCCCTACCCTAGAGAGGCGACAGGGGTGGTTGGGGGGGCCGGCGCCTGTCCCCCGTCCCCGTGGCCTGGGAGGCACCGTCTCCCTGGAGGCTTTTTTATCTGTGGCTGCGGCTTGGGCTTGGGCAGGGAGGAGGCAAAATGGCCACTCGGGCCCACCATCTGTTGCCAGAAGCCAAAAGTCCCAGACCAATTGGCTTAAAGAAAACAAGCTGCCCCCCTGGGAGGCCTGAGGGACTGACTCAGGCCTGGGCCACGCTCCCACCGCAGTGGCGCGAAGTGGGGCTCCTCCTGCGGGGCGCAGACCCGGGGAGCTGGGCGCTCGGGCACCCAGTGCCGGGGATCCTATGAGAGGCCACTCCCCCTGTCTGGGGAGCGTGGCCCACGCCCGTGCGCTCCCCTCGCGTGAGTCCAGTTACGGGCTGCCTGGTCCTGGTCTGAGCTCACTGGGAACGGGTGGGAGGTGGGGGGGGACGTGGGCAGCGGCAGCACCTCCCCCACCCCACTCAATGCCCTCCATTGTCAGGCAGGGGTTGGCTACCGCTCCGGCTGGAGAAAAGGTTCCTTTTCTTTCCCAGCGGCGGACGGGGCGGGCAGGCGGTGGGTGCCGGACAGAGGGCACCGCTCATCAAAGCGGTGGGAGGCCCCCCTCCCGCTCTGCCCTCCCGCTCTCTGCGCCCCTGCCCTGCTTTCTGTGGGCTCAGCCTCCTGCACTGGTCCTGGGGGACCCCTGCCACTACAGCCATCCCCCACTCAGCACCCTAACATGTCGGGACATCGGGTGTCCCCAAATGGACCACAAAGCCTTGCCCAGGCGTGCACTCTGAACCCACCAGCCCTGGGGCAATGCTCCAGTGAACGCGCCCTGTCTCCCCCACGGCTGTCTAGCCACCCCACCCTGAACAGGGACCCAACGTGGAGGACGGCGGGAGAACCCGCCGGACCCGACGTATCACAGCCAGCCGGGCTGTGTCAGGCTGGGCCGGCGAGGGGGAAAGCCCAATCAATCAGGCGTCGGCCACACGGACAAAGGGCAGCCGGGGAGCAGGTGTGCCTGTGGCAGGGGACGCAGGCGGCAGCTGCTCCCAGCCAGGCGCGGTGGGCCGCCAACCCTGGCGGGCGGGGCAGGGAGGCTCCTCCTTGGGGAACCAGCAGCTGAGAGGGCCCATTGTCTCACCACTGCCGCCCAGGCCTGGCGGACACACCGTGAAGGCATGCTGCCCATCCCGGCCAGCTCCTGGGCTGGGCCTGGGCACAGCCTCCGTCTGCCACCAGTGCCCCAGCTATGGGACAGGCAGGGCCATGCGGGAGGAGTGGCCCCTGTAGGTGGGACAGCCGAGGCAGGTGCTTCATGCGGGAGGGCCGGAGCGAGGGCCAGCCAGGGTGGGCGGACCCTAGGGGTGCAGAGTCTGGGCCTGGGCCAGTCCCGACAGCCACTCCTGCCCTGACCCTTGGGCTCCAGCTTCAGGTGGCCATCAGCCCGGGCCACCTCTCTCTCCTCTGCACCTGTCTGCACCTGTCTCCAAGTCTGGTCATAAGGCTGAAATCCCCAGGGATGGACACCTGCCCCCTCCTCTGCTCATGGCGACCGGACTTCCCTAAGAAGGTGGGAGTGACTGAAAGGTCCCTGTTCGGACACAGCCAGGGCCACGGTGCGGGTGACCAAGCCCCCAGTGGCCGTTCTGTCCTCGCTGCCTGTCCTGGCAGGTCAGTGTACGTGTCCAGTGGGGACGGGTGTCTGGGGTTGGCAAGGGCAGGCAAACCCAATGCCTGCCTCGAAATTCAGGGACTTCCTAGAGTGGCCCAGGCCAGGGCCTCAGTGACCCAAACCACGCCTCCTGCCGACACTGGGCCCCTCCTGTTGGGGGCCGCCTGGGGAAGGGCCACGGCCACCACACCGCCCAGCTCCTGGAGCCCTGGGGCCCACGCCGGGTGGCCTCACTCGACTGTCCTGAAGGAGGTCGCCACAGCGCCTGCCCCCCCACTCGCCTTCTCTCCCGTCCCACACGCAGCCCTGGAACAGGTGACCCGTCCTGGCAGGCAGCAGGTGAGTGACAGGTGGGGCTGGGGCACCGGGTCGGGACTTCAGAGGGGCCGGGCTTCCGGCAGCCGCCCGCCCGCCCGCCAAATGGCTGCCGCGCCTGTTGCCCCACAGCCCGGCCTGCGCTTTGTCCCCGGCCTCGAGGTTTCCACTGTGGAAGGCCCCTCCCCCGCAGCGCACTCCTCACTCCATAGAAATGTGACTCCAGAAAGCATCCGGAGGCAGATGTTGCCGCGACCTTTCACCCGGGACTAATTCTAAATTGTGCTGTTTTCCTTTCTAAGCTAAGCGGCCATCTGCCACCCCCAGGGGACAGATGACAGCTCCCTCCACTCCAAACAAGTAAAGGAGAACCACTAAGGAGTGTGGAGCCCAGGGGTTCGGCTCGGCTCTGCCCTCAAGGAGTTTCCAGTCCAGTGGGGCCCGGCCAGGGGGCGAGGTGGGGCCCGTCCCTCCATCAGCTGGGGGTCATCCGCAGCAGGGACCAGAGACCCCAGGGGAGGAGCTTCCTGGGGGTTCCACGGGTGGGCAAGGGACATGAGGTTCCACCAGGGGAGCTGCCTGCCTGTGCCTCAGTTTCCCACGGGTGCAGTGGGAGGTCCGGGGGCTGCATGTGCTCAGAGGGCCCCCTGCACATCGGCATCATCGCCCGACCGCCAGGGCTGCGGGACCTGTGCTCCGGCCCACGGCGCTTGGACTCTGCACCAGGGGAGGCCCATCTCTTCCAGGGACGCGTGGGGCTCACCAAGGCCTCCTTGGCCCAGAGGCCTGCCCTGCTGGCGGTGGCAGCAGAGCGAGGACTGGACGTCATGTTTGCAGGGCACGGCCCTCCACCCCAACAGCAAGCAGGGGTCGAGACTCCCAGAGCAGCACGGGACCGCCCTGTGGGCCCCTGGCCCCTCGCACGCAGAGCTGGCGGCCTGCGCGGGCACATGTGGAAGGAGCCACCTGGCCGGAATTAGCCGTCCCATCCTGGCTTCCACCCTCCTACCCTTAATCAGCTCCAACCAACTCCGTGTCACCGGGACCTGTTGCTGGTGAGGGGCCGGGCAGTGTGGGTGGCTCGGTGCGCGTCCCCTGCCCTCCTCCCCAGAGCCTGCACCTGTGGCACGAAGCAGAGACCCACTAAGGCGCAGAACCGGGAGGCCACGGCCCGGCAGGCGGGGCTCCCCCCTGCCCTGGGAGAACAGAACCAACCCTGTCCCGGCCCAGGAAACGGGGCACCTGTGGGACACTGGGGCTGGGACAGTGCCGGACTGACCCGGGGTCCCCAGACTCCTGCCCCGGAAGGGGCGGGGTCAACAGGCCCACCTCTGTCTCTGGCCTGGGTCGTGGGGCGTGTTCCTGGGACCTCAGCCTCTCCCTGGGTAAACGCAGTCCAGGGCCCCCCACATCCCAGCAGGGCCCCCCGGCCTCCCAGGACGCACAGGTAACTACAGAGTGATGTGCTCACAGCAGGCAGGGCGGGGGCTCAGGGACCTCTCAGCCTCCCCCCTCCCCCCCCCAGCGAGGAACAGCAGGACAGCTCATCTCCAGAACAAAGCCCCAGGGACACATGAGAGCCAGGTGCCTGGTGCCAAGTGAGCGCTCCTGGCCCCTTGTCCTCACTTCCCAAAGCCCTCCCTGGACAAAGAGCCGCGGCACAGAAGGTCCCAGGTTCCTTTCAAACCCACAAGAGCCTTTGCCCAGACACCTGCCGGAGGGATAGGCCAGGACCCCGGGCCAGGTCTCTGCCGCGCTCCGCGGGACCCGTAATCTCCTAGCCCTTTCCCCTTTCTGCTTCCAACCCCCTTCCCCACCTCGACAGGCAGTGCGGGGGCCCAGGGCCAGTGCGCCTGGGGCGGCCCAGCAGGGGCTCGTGGGCTGCTGCCTCCAGCCTCTGCAGTCAGGGGGCTGCCTCCAGCGGGGCTCCCAGGGCCTCAGGAGGGAGGGAAGGGCAGGGAGGCTGAGGCTGGGGAATAGCCAGGGCTGAGGCAGACAGGCCCCAACCCAAGCATCAGCTGCCCCTCAGACCAGAATGGCAGCTGGGGGCGTGGTCCGGGGTGGGTGGGGGTAGGCAGCGTGCCCGAGGGCCCTCCAGGCCGCGCTTCCCGGCCCAAGCAGCTGCTCACAGCGCCCTGGGCTCTTGTCTCGACTCTTCTTCCCAAGCTGCATCTCTGGGTGCTTTCGAAATGTGCTGTAAAGCAGGAGAGCGGGAAAAGCGCCGGTTTCCGTCCTGGCTCCGGGGAAGCCCTTTGTGTGGGGACGGAACTGTCCTCCGGAAGTCGGCTTTCCCACTGTGGGGCAAAACAATGCCCCTGGCGCGCCCCGTCCCCCTGCTGCCCCACCCGCGACGTGGGACGTGGGGGCCCGTCTGAAGGGACGGAAAGGCCGGTGCGGAGGTCAAGCAGCTTCCCGGACACAGCCCAGCTGCTGCCCGGTGGCCCACGGGGCACGGAGGACACAGGGCCAGCAAGCACAGGCCCCCCCAGGGACCACCGGCGGGGGTGCCCACGGCTGTGAGGCGAGGGAGGAAAGCTGGCTGCCCCCTTCACTGTGAGGAGTTTCCCACCCGGTCCCCAACAGACAGAGCCCCAGCCAGGGACAAGGTCGGAATGTGTGTCCTCCCCTGGGCCTCTCCTGAGTGCCGCCCCCTGCCCCCGGCAAAGGGCCCCTCGAGACCCACAGGGACAAGCCTGTTGAACCCCCACAGCCAGGGAAGCCAGGGACCCTCAGAACGGCCAGGGGCCTCTGCTCCCACGGAGGGTGGAGCGCAGCGCAGGGAAGGATCGATGGGCGCGCAGGGAGGACTTAATCCCGAACTCGATTAATTAAGTCAGCAGTTGCCAGCTGAGCTCCGCACCAAAGTCAGAACCGGCGCCGGCCATTCCCAGCTTCTGCACGCAGGGGCAGCCACTCTCTCGGGGCAGTGGGAGAGGGGAGGGCTGTCCGCCCCTAGCCCAGCGGGTGGGCACCCGGGGCAGCCCCGGCCCAGCATCCTGAGAACTCAAGGGGAAGACACCAGGGCCCCCCTCCCGCGGGCCCCAGAATGAAGACACAGAGGCCACCCCCACCCCCGGATGCTGCCCGCGTTATCCTGTTGGAGTTCCGTGCGTGGCAGCCCTGCACTACACACGGGGCCCGTTTAACATGACAAAACCAGGCTCGTGCAGGCCACGCCCACGGTGCCACCTGGATGGGGGTGCCTCTTAGCCCTCCTTGCCGCCGATGGTGGCCAGACTCAGGGTGGGGAAAGCGGGGATGAGAGGGGACTGGATAGTCGGAACAGGGCCGCCCCCAGAGGCAGTGAAGGGCCAGCAGGAGCCCCCTGAGCAAAGGGAGGGTGTGCACCCCAGCTGCCCTGCCGGGCGCCTGGCTCTCCCCCGACCACCTGATCTCCCAGACCTGCCAGGAGCCTGAGCAGACAATACATTCTTACATCCTCGCCGGCCTGGCTGAAACGCAAAACCCGGAGCGGGGGTGCTCTGGGTGAGAGGCCTGGGAAGAGCGGGGCCTCCCAGCCCCAGCTCCTCTGCGTCCCTCTGTCCCGCATGAGGGCCACACCAGCACGGGACACCTGTCACCGCCCTCGCCCTCAGGGCCAGTGGCATCTATTGGCACTGGGGACAAGGGGACCGGGCCCACATCTGGCTGGCTGCTGGGCAGGCCGAAGGAGGACCGGTCCCCTGCTGCGTTCTTCCACTGCTCCCAGGATACCCCGACTTTGGGCAGCGGGGGCCCTGGCAGGGCCGGCAGTGGGCCATTCCTGAGTAAGCCACTGCGTGCGGCAAAGGCTTCCGTGGCGGCGCCCCACCCCATCGTGCCTGGGTCACCAGCCCCCTTTTCCCTGTGGCCTTCTCTCCCAGTTCACACCAGTCAGGAACCCCCACCCCCTGCCCGCAGAGCACCGGGACCCTGCACACACCACCCCCACAGGACCCGCGGCACACCTGGCTGTCCTCACACAGCCTCCACCTCACCCCAGGCCAGCAGAGCCACCAAGGTGTCTGGGGACACAGCAAATGCTGGAGACAGAGTCCAGCCATCTGCACCCCGTCCGGGATAGGATGGATGGCGGAGGGGCCTCGCGTCACACCCTGGGGACCCTCGGGGGCCCGGGCCACTTGGCATGGTCTGAGGGCTATCTGGTAGCTCTTCCATATAGGGAAGGAGGAAGATCCTTGGGCTGGCCTTCACCCTTGGCCCTGGCATGGCCTTGCCCAAATCCAAGGGCTGGGCTGGTCTCTGTAGGAGCTTTCTAGATGAGGCCATGGAGCAGGGAGAGGCTCCAGGAATACAACTTGGACATCCCTTGGGAGAAGAGGAGGTCCAGGCACGTGGGACCAACCTGTCTGACTTCTCACAGCCCATGCGAATCTGCAGTCGACTCAAAACAAGACGCCGGGTTAAACATAACACTACAGGTGGCCCGGACGGGCACGGCCCAGCAGGAATGCCCAGGGGAGCTTCCCATGCAGGTCGCCACCCTCCCGGGGGGAAGGGCAGCTCAGATAGGTGGGTAAGCTGCCGAGGTCACACAGCCGACGGGTGGAAGAAGGGTGGGACCCAGGGCCTGCACCTCTGACGGCAGCAGCACCGCCCAGGCCTGGTGGGAGCAGCGTCCTGGGCCGCGTCTCCCTGCAGGCTGGAAGCCGGGCTGCCAAGCACCTGCGGATGCCCCCCTGGCTCCTCCCTCCCCCATCGCAGCCCGGGGCCTCGGGGTGTACACCAGAAACGCCTGCTGAGCCCCTGTGCTGCACCAGACCCTGGGTCCTGGACGCCACTAGGGTCTGAGCCCCTACCACCCGTGGACGTGGACACCAGGACGCACAGTTGCCCCTGGCCTCCCCTCCCCCATCAAGCTCTCAACCAGACGGCTGAGGCCTCCTCCCTCAGTCCGACCACTGGGGCACCCCAGGAGCACCAGCCTGGTTGACGGGGCGGAGGGACCTTCAGGTTGACCCATGAGACCCAGAGGCAGTCGCGTCTGCGGGCCCTCCGTGGAAGGAGGAAGAGACAGGGGCCCCACGGGCGGAAGTGGAGCCAAGGCCCCAACCTGTGTTCTCCGCGAGGCCTGGGTTCCCACCCGCCGCCCAGCCTGGGCTCAGCACCTCTTACTGAAAAGCCGTCAGGGAAAAACACACGCTCAGAACTCTGGCTTCTCCCCCAAAGTTCTCATTTCCAGTAACTGCAGTTTCCGCTCACCAGCAATTGAAACCGAGAGGAAACGCAGGAGGCAGGTCCCCAAGGCCCGCGACAGCCCCTGTCCCCGCTGCTCATGCAGGACAGGTCTTCCCAGAGACTTCCCACCGTCTCCCACAGGCCTCCATCCGCAGCAGCCCAGGCCCTGCCCTGGCCCGCGGTGGCCAGGGACAGCGGGTCAGGGTCATGTCTGCTGCGCCGACAGGCGACGGCACCTTCCCAGGGTCGGGCCCTTGGAGAGTGGGCTCAGTCACTGTGGGCACCCCCAGCAAAGGGTCCACAACCGGTGGAGCTGTCCTCCGGCACAGGCCCACGGTCAGGCTTCTCCCCAGCCTCCCACTGGGGTGGGGCAGGGTGGGGTGGGGTGGGGCGTCTCGGGTATTCTGTGGCCCCTCTCGAAGCCCGGCCCCTCGGCTGGGCTTGCGGCACTCACACTCAGGCAGACTGTGTGTGGGCCCGGCCAGCCCAAGGCCTGGCCGTGGGCCGGGGGCCGCCGGCCTTTGGAGCCACCTGTGGACAAGAGTTTGCTCAGCAAATGACCGAGGTCGACACAGTGACAAGGGGACCGTTTGCGCAGCTTAAAAGGGTCACCAGTGCATGCTGCCCAGAGACGCGCACCGAGAGCCAGCCCAGTGACGGGCGAAGGGCAGAGGACGGGGACAGTCCATTCAGCGAGCGGGGCCAGCGAGTCGCAGCCTCGGGCCTGGCGCTGGGGAAGCCATAACACGGCCACGTGCTTGGTGAAAATCTTAACACCCAATCTGGAATTCGGCCTGACCGCCCACTGGTGGGAGCAGCCCCACTCCGTGCCCACCTGTCCCCGAGCAGCCCTGTGCGGGTGGGGCCGGGTGAGTTCACAGGTGTCCTGCGGCCTGGGACCCCACCCTGGGGATGAGCCCTCTGGGTGGAGGCCCCAGAGCAGCACGTGGGCCTGACAGCCGTGTCTGAGTGGCCCTCGGGTTTGAGAACCGCAGGGCGGGTGTCGGAGGCCAGGCCCCCCCCCGGGGTGCCCCCGAGGCCCACGTGAACCCAGGCCCCCAGGCGTTCCTTCCAGGAAGCTTCAAGCCTCCACCGCTCCCATCAGACCCCCAGCCGGGGAGAGCCCAAGACAAAACAGCAACAAACAGTTGGGGCTCAGGGACAGGGCGGGGGGCTGCCTGGCAGGAGAGGCCCATCAGGGGGGCCTCTCGGGGGTGTCTGTCCAATGGGCACCCGATCAAAGAGGCAGCTTCACATCAGGGAGAGGAACGCTTAACCTAATTCACCCTGAGGTCGCAATGTTCCGGTCCCTGCCCCCAAGTAGTGGGGATGGAAGAGGTTGGGGGAGCTCCATTTCCCAGAAGGCTTCTGTCCCAGCGGCAGTGGGTACGGCGGGGTTGAGGGGGACCTACAGCCAGAAGGGACTGCGCAGTGGTGAAACATCAGGGAGGGGGGTTTCTGTTCCCAGAATTCCACAGGTCTCACAGGTGCACAGAAAGCAACGCGCGACGCCGGACCATCGAAGCCCCACCACCAGGGACGGCCACACAGGCCCAGGAATGAGCACTACTTCTTCTGGGTAGCCTTCCAGGCATCCGCCGCCCCCCACCCCCACCCCCTCTGGACTTCTGTCCAAGGCTGTATAAGGCCTCGGATACTGGTGCCCGCCGCAGGCCCAACCTGGCCGATCTCGGGCGGGTATAAAAGCCCACGTTCCGGGGACTGAGGCCCTGACATCCACTACAGCGTGGGTGAGCCCTGGATACGTGCCGAGTGAGGCGACGGAACACGAGTGGCCGTGATTCCTAGGAGCCCGTCCACGGGACCTGTCCGGAACGGGCAGCCCAGAGGCCGAAAGCAGAACAGGGCCTGCCGGGTTGTCGCTCTGGGGGAACGGCGGGCGGCTGCCTAATGGGTACGAGGCCTGCCTGGGGCAAGGAAAAGTTCTGGAACTAGGTAACGTGATGGTTGCCAACCCTGTGGAGGTAGTAAATGCCAATGCCACTGAACTGTACACTCCAAGGAGCTAAAATGGCAAAGTTTATATGTGTAATTTACCACCAAGATCCCTGTGTGTTCTTGGGAACAGAGCAGGGTGAGGTGAGGCCTTGAGGAGGGGCCAGGGGAAGGCCACTTCCGGGAAAGGGCCCTCCTCTGCTGGCCCGCCCCCTCTAAAGCGCCTGTCAATCACCGACTGCTCCCCAGCAGGTGCGTCCCCCTGGCAGGCCAGGTGGTGAGAGCACCCGAGCCCAGTGCTGGCCCCAGACTGGCAGAACCTGCCTTGCCACATGACCAGACCTGACTCCCCGGCCCCTCTGCCCTCACCACGCTGCTGCCACTGCCACCACCCGGGGCACCTGCAGGCCCATTCCAGGGTCCTGCCAGGACGCAGCTGGAAGGGAGCGTTGGGGGCCACCTAACCCAACCCCCTCACATTCAGAGGGGGAAACTGAGGCCCAGGGAGGAGACGGATGTCCGAGGGGAGCGCAGGAAACCAGAGCCAGGCTGGCTTTGCATCTTCTAGACCCTGCGAGGCGGGGCATGGGCTGCGGCCCACGTGGCTGCCCAAGAGCCCGCCGAGCCCCAGCCCCGCCGGGAACCGTGAGGACCACACACATCCCGACCTGACCCGCAGTCGGGATGCCCCAGAGCCAGCCGTTCACGAAAACCTCAGGGACGCGCTGAGAGGCTCTGGGCGCGTCTGCACAGGCCGGCGAAAGCTGGGCCCCGCCCCCACGCCCAGCCTCCGTTTTTCCCACCTGTAAACTGGGCAGAGAAAGGGCAGAGACAGCCACCCCCCCAGGCGGGGGGGGGGGCGGGGCAGCTGAATCACAGGTCTGCCCGGGTCTCACGACACGCGGGCCTCTGTGCGCAGGGCTACACGGTTCCGTCATTAAGGAAAGCGACCCAGACACCCAGCCAACGTCGCAAAGCCGCATCCTTTCACTAAGCATAAGCGAGACACGAAACAGGAAAAGCATCCTTCCACCCCGCGAGGGCGCAACCCCTCGGCCCAGCCCGGCACTGCCCAGGGGGCCCTGTCTGCCGGCGGTCACTGCTGCCCCCCGACCCCCCGAAGCGGGGCGGAGCAGTCAGTCCCTGGGGTCCCTCCCCTGCCACTGCAGCCTCCGAGGTCCCAGCGCCCAGGCCCAGCTCCTCCGTCCTGTTGAGCTGCTCCTCGGTCAACTGTTTTGCCCTGCCCCCACGCTCTTCCTGCTAAGAGCAGTTTTCTTTCTCTTTCTAAAAAATATTATCATGATCTTTTCAATGGAAAAAAATGTTGGCTGCTGTGGAGAGGTGGGGCCTGGCCGGGAAGGTGTCTTCCTTTAACGAAAGCTTGTTCCTTGACGTCTCCCCGGAAGTCGGCAAGACTTTCTAGTTGACGCTGTGCGTTGACACGTGTTTTTCTAACCAGCGCCTGTCCTTGAAGCCCAGGCACCGAGTCAAGAGAGGAAGCCCCGAGGCGGCAGCCTAAGGGTGAGGATGAGCATAAACCTGTCGTCCCCCCCCCCACCTCACCCAAGACTTGAGAGTGACTCAATGGAAACAGCCGGACGAGGTGACAGAAACACATAACGTTCGTCCCTCGAAGCCAGGTGGCTGGCCTAGTCACTTTCCGCCCAAGCCACTTCCTGCCTGAACCTCTCAGCCTCCTCTTTTAAAGAGAAGTCGCGGCCTCAGCCGTGCTCCCTCGAGGAGCGGCCGGGCAGGGAGGACCTGGCAGGTGGCATGGTTAGGGAAACGGCAGCCGAGCAGGCGGGCCAACGCCAGTCTGTGCTGCACAACCACCCGGGGCCAAGGACAGGCCCCTCTGGGCCCACTTCCTTCCCCGCACCCCATCCACGCGCTGTTGCTAGGTTGCTGGGAAGCACCCCACCCGTGGCACTCACCCACACCGGACGGTCACACGCCCACACGCTCTCCTCCCCTGCCCTCACACGAGAAAGCCAGCTCCATGCGGGCAGAGGCTGTCTGACCTGAGCCCGCCCCGCCAACGCCCAGAGCGGAACCCAGCACACGACAGGCGCCCGGAAGTGTCTGTGGGAGGAGGCACGGGGGGCTGCCGCTGCGCGGAGCCATCGTGGGAGACGGACCCCTCAGGCTGGGTGAGGCCCTCTCCCTGCCGGGCCCGGCAGGCAGCACCTCTTGGGTTCTCTGATTTAACTCACTGGCCAACTAAACATTTGAGAATGAGGATCCTGAAACCAGAGCTGTCAGCTCAAAAGAAGGCAGGAGAAGCCAGCCCCACCCGGAGCCTGCTGCGCGCCACCCTCATGCACCACTGAGAGATCCCTCCCTCGTGCATGACACCCACAGTACAGACGGGGAACCTGAGTTCAGGTGGCCCGATGACCCAAGGCCACAGAGCTGGGGCTGCGAAGCCAGGCATCCAACACAGGAGGGCCTAGAGCTAAAGCCCACCACCGGCCAGCCGGCTGGACTTCCCTCCCTCCAGAGCTCTGGGTGTGGCGGCTCTGTGTCACCTGGGAGACACCCAGGGGAGCTGTGACTTTCTCACAGGCGTGGGGAGCATCTTTGTCCTCTTGGGCCCTCTGCTCCCAGAATGGAAACCAGACAGGCTCATAAGCCTTTTGGACTCTTACCTCGAGGATGACAGTCCCTACAGATCCCCTCCCTCCCCCAACCCAAAGAAAAGAGGGGGAGCCCACTTTAGTAGCCCCCCTCAGCACCAAGGGGCTGGTGAAGAGGTTGGAGATGGGCAGACAGCTGCAATGACCCCCCAGGCCTGCCGGGGGCCCGCCGCCCACAGCAGCTGGTCAGAGACGGCTCCACGTGCAGGGACGCACGGGGACACACGGGGACGTGCAGAGAGCCCTTCCTCCGGGCCACTGGGACTTCCCGGGAAGACGCCTGCACCTCCTTCCGATGCCGAGCCCTGCAGCCACCTGACCAGTGGCTTCTGGGGAAGGTTCCTTTTCTTCGGGGTGGAAAGAGATGATTCAACAGGTACTGGCATGCCTGGCACGGTGACACCACCGTTTCCCGTGCCCTATCCATAAGGAAGCCAGCAAGCTGGCCCAGTCAAAGACTTTTTGGAGGGTCCCAGGTCAACAGGCTCCAGGAGCCTGCACCCTGGCACCTTGGAGGAAAGAGGGTGGCGTCCCCCTCGGCCAGACCAGACAGGCCTCTCCCATACCAGCGGCCCTCCCGGGGCCTCGGTGTGGGTGGGGGTGGGGTAAGGGGGAAGGCATATGCCCCAGAAGAGGAGGGAGCCGGGGCCCAGTCCCCCGCAGTGGCTGTAACTCCCACAGACTGCACCGCGAGCCTGGACCTGCGCCTCCGGCTCCGGTCCCTCGCCTCCGACACAGCGCCACCCAGAGGAGGGGCCTCTGAGGACGCCGCTTCCGTTCATCTTCCAAGCGGATCTGCAGGGTGTGCACAACGGGGTCTCTGTGGGCCGAGCTCGGCTGAGCGCCAGGCCGCACCGAGGCAGGCTGCCCACCAAGGGGGGCGGCGCGCCAGGCCCCCAGGCAGAGACAAGGCCGGCACCCTGACCAGTGGCCTGGCAGGGCTCCCAAGGAGCCCAGGCTTAGGGGTGGGAGGGCATGTCGCGCGATGGCTCTGTCCCCCTAGTGTCTCATTCCGAGGCCAGCACACCTCTTTTCTGGCCCAGGCAGCCCGCAGCACGGGCTTCGTCCCAGGGCCACCCCTAGCTTCCCCTGGGCCAGAGTGCCCCTACTTCATGGTGGCACCAATAAGACACTGCCCCCACTTTCCCCACACAGCACCCCTCCCGCCTTCCCCAAACCTTCTGCGGGAGCCCAGATTCTCACCCCCCCCCCACAGGATTGGGCGGGCGGAGCTGTGCATTCTGGGAAGCCACGCATAATTAATCATACAGCATTAATCCGCCTCCCCCAACAATGGCCAGTGCACGTCCACTGAGTCCCAGCTGTCGGTCTCTGAATGAAGGGAAACAAGATTTAGGGCATCAAGCGTCCGTGAGGCTTCTGCAGGAGGAAAAGGCCCCAAAAAAAGCAGCAAAAAAAAAAAAAAAAAAGCAAAAAGCAAAAAAAAAAAAAGCAGTGTGCATTCATTAGCATCTGACAAAGACACAATCGGCTTTGTCCATTAAACTGCTCACAGGCCCTCTTAATTGGCTTCAGTGTGGGCAGGGTGGGAGCTGGGAGGGGGGCTGCGGGCCCGCTGGCTGGGGGTTGTCAAGGGAATGGGCCCTCGGCACTTGGAATGAGGGCGCGCCCGGACGGACGGCGGGGTCTGGGGAGCCACTTCTTCCTCTGCAGCCTCCAGGGGGAGGCGGGGGGCCTCGCTGCAGCCAGCAAGCACCTCCTCATTATTCCCATCAGGGATGAATTCAAGTTGAAGGGCACTGGCCACAGAAGAAAAACTTGCCCCGGGCTGACTGGGGCTCCCTGGCGGGCAGATACAGCCCTGCGCCACCCCCGCCCGCACACACCCATTTCACAGCTCAGGACCCAAGGCCCGTTTGGGAGCCCGGTCAGAGCTGCCGATGACAGGACAGAAATCAAACTCCCAGCAGGGAATGCTACCCCAACCTCCCAGCCCGAAGTCATGGGCACGGCTGACAGGCCTGGTCCCAACCTCTCTCCCCAGTCTCACTGAGACCAGAGGAGCGAGCTGGGGAATGGGGGCCGAGAAGGCTGGCTGTGGTTTCCAGAAAGCCAAGTTCTTGCCACGAGGCATGGCCTGCCTGGAGGAGGGGTTCCCGCCCAGAAGAGGTACTCGCTGGCTGTCAGGGCAGTGGGGGCTGGACCTCTCTATACACGACCCAGAGCCTCCCCGGCAGGTCCCTTGTCTCTCAGGGATTTTAGGAAGAAACTGGGTGCTGGGAATTCCCACTGAGCACCCCGGGAGCCCGCCAGCCCACAAAGGGGCGCGCAAACCTCCAGAGGCCAGACCAGCTCCACACGCAGCATAATTGAGGGTGATTAAGTAATTGCCAGACTTTGTCCAATAAAAGTAGCACGTGACCACGCCCAGCCTTCTGGGCCATCTCCAGAAGACAATGGCCCAGTGTTCTGTCCCTGGCGGCCCTGCTGCAGAGGCAGGGGCTCTGCCCGACAAAGCAACAGGTCCCGCAGGGGCGGCGCCGACGCAGGGGCAGTACTCACACACAGGCCTCGGTGCCATTGGGGAACACTTCACACTTCCCGCCATTCAAGCAGGTCTCGCTGGGCTGGGAGCATCGCAGGCCTGGGGAGGGACGAGAGGAGAGGTCAGCCTCCCAGGCACCGAGCCCTCGGCTGGGAGGGCCCCACGGGCCCCACCCCAAGAGGTGTCACCCACCCCTCACCTCGGAGGCTCTGCCTGTGTAATGGGGGTGCAGGGGGAAGGGGGCCCCAGGAAGCCCTTGCGTGAACCCCAAGGGGCTTCAACATTCGGCCCAGAGTGTTGAAATGGGGGTCAGGGGGAACAGGTTGGCTAGGTGGCAGGTGCACCCGTCACGCCCGAAGTGGGGCAGGGTGGCCTGAAATGCCACCTGGACAGTGGAGGAGAAAAGCTGAGATGGCCCCGGGGCCGCTCTCCTGGACTGGGCACCCCACCCTGTTTTCACTGGGGAGTCCGGCTGGGCCGGGGCCCCTATCTGGCCACCAGGATTGTCTTGCTCTTCAAACACGTTCTGCAAGGGGGCGGCGCTGGGGGGCGGCTGCACTCGGCTCCCGATCGTGGGAAAATGCGACAGCTGCAAGGCCAGCCGCCCCGCCCGCCCACAAAGCGCCCGCCGGCCAGCCGAGGAATCAGAGCAGCCCATTGTCGTGCCAGGGCTGCCTCCTGGGGCCCTCGGACTGCACCCTGGGGACCTGGCCCCGCCCCCGAGGACATCCAATACCTGCTCCCTCGGGCATCTTCAGGGCTGCGCCTCCCCCCCCCCCACACACCCAGGGTGGAGGATCGAAGATGCCCCATTTGGAAGGAATTTGACCCTATTCCCTAGAAGAGATCAGTTAATCAAGCCCATCTCACCAGGGCTGTGTAAGTTAAGCCCCTCACGGAAGCTGGGACAGGGCGTGACATGGAACCCTACCTTCTGGAAGTGGGGAGCTAATTCTTTCCGCCAACTTTTAAGGGCGTTGAATTAATCACCACTAGATTCCTGAGCTATCCCCTCCAAGTGAAGTGGAGAGAGGAATGAGCGCCCCCACCCCACTCCGGTCCGATCTCCAAACTTGAACTCCGCAAAGTGAAAGTCCCCTGGGTCGCAGCTGAGTCTTCCACACCAGCCCCTCCCCTCGAATCGTCTGCGAGTCAGGATAGGGAGCAGCGACCCGGTGTGGTAGGGGGCATCGGCGGGAGGGGGCGGCCAGGAGCCCGACCATCCGTGGGTCCTGGGTCCGCGCCCCTTTCCCCGGCTTTGCGCGAACTCTGCTAACGGGGTAGGGGGACCTGGCCGGCCTCGCGCCCCGGTGCCCACCTCGCCCCGCACCCGGTCGGGCAGCGTGGCTTGGTAGAGGTGAACGCAGCGCCCCAACATCCGCCCCTGGCGCGGGCCAGAGACGAAGTAAAAAGATAAATGGCCCCCAAAGCAACAGGAAACCAAAACCTCCTCGATTCAAATCGAAAAGTAGTAGGCAGTTCGCCTGCGGCGGCGGCGAGCCCCACGCGCTGCCAGTGAAGGGCGCGAGCCCAGAGCTGGGCCTCCGGGGGCTCTCAGCGCCCCACGCCGGGCTTCAAACCCGGGCTCCGGGAGTGGACGGTACGAGTCCACCCCGACTGGGCAGGAAGCGCAGGAAAGGGTCAGTCCTTCTCCCCCAGCCCCAGGTTCCTGTTGTTCCCCCTACCCCACCCCCGCCCCGGAGCGTCCGGCGCCCCTTTCTTCCCATCCTGGCCGCCCGCTCCCAGCCACCCGGGGCGCGCGCGTAGGGCGCCGCCAAAGTTTCCGAAGGGCGCGCGCGGAAAGTTGCAGGCTCGCGGTGGGCGGGCGCCTACCTCGTGCGCCGAGCGCGGGCAGCAGCGCCAGGCAGAGCAGAGGCGCCAGGAGCGGCGGCATGCCTGCCCGCGGGCTGCCCGCTGCGCCCGGTGGCGGCCTCTTGAACCGGGCCGGCGGGGTTCGGGCACACACTCGCGCGCCGGGAGATCCCACGAGCGGCGGCGGTTCGCTATGGCCCTTCCCTTGGCTGGCGGGCGGCTCTGGGCTTTCGTGGCTACTCGCCCCGGCTCTGCCCGCCGGCTTGTCCCTTCAATGCGCCGCGCCCGCACCCCGCGCCCCTGTGCTCCCTCCCGCGGCCGAGGCACTAGTGAGGCTCTGGGAGGCTGTGCGCTCCGCCCCCACCCCGCGGGCCCCGCCCCCCTGGGTCCCGCCCCCGCCGATCCCGCCGATCCCTCCGCACCCTGGGCCCCCAGGCTGGCCGCACCCGTCCGCGCGCCCCGACCACCCTTGCACCTCCTCGGGCTGGGGATCGCGTCGGGAGCCCGGGTCCTCCGATGTCGGGGAAAGTGGAGGTGCGGGGACTCGGGGGCCGGCCCTAGGGACTACTTCTCGTTCGAAAGTTTTCAGAGGCCAAAAGTTTGGTCCAGGACTGCGGAAGGATCCAGCTGCGGCTGTGCCGAGCTCAACAGCAATCGGCAACTATTTGCATCTCAATAGCGGAGGAGGCAAGGGTGTAGAGGGGAAAGGGGAAGCCCGCGGGGTGCCTTGCCGGGTGGCGAGCTGAGCCCCAAGAGGTGGGACGGAGCGGCCGGAGCCAAGTTTGGGAGAACCTGGCATAGGGGCTCCGCCCCCAGGCACTCCGCGGTCCGCAGCTTTAAGTCTCTGGGAGACCGATGCGAGACACCCCTGGCTTTGACTGCCGGGGCACTTGACCCAGAGAGATGGTGGCACCTCGGACGTAGCCTCTGGAATGGAGGCTCTGAGTGCCCCAAGGGAACAGCCTATGGCCAACGCCTGGCTGGACGGATCGCACACCGGCTCCCCCAGGAGGAGGGACCCGCCTCTAGACGCTCTTTGGTCACTTCACTGTCCTACCCCTTCTCCTGGCGCCTCCCATCTATCGTGCTCCGCAAAGCGCAAAGCGTGCGGGTCACGCAGACCCGCTGCTAGCACCCGACAGACCCAGGGCTCCCACGTGCTCCTTCCGGGTGATTTATGTCTCCGAACCGATGGCAATTTGGGCCTCCTGTGCCAAGGCTGGCTAAGCGCTGGGCATCCACAAGGCCTGCCATAGTCCTGGGGAACCAGAGTTCACAGCCTCACGCTGGGAACAGATACCCTGCCCCATCCCAACGCAGGACAGGGGGCGCAGCCCCAGCATCCTGGAGGCCTTCCTGGAGCAGTTGGATGCCGGAGGGGAGCCCTAAGGTGGAGAAGGACCTAGCCAGATGGAGGGCCCTGCGATAGGACGCGCAGGGCTGCAGAGCGCCCGGAGGCTGATGGAGAAGCAGCCTTAGCCAAAGAGGCCCAGAGGTGGGCAGAGCTGGGCGACAGGGGCAGATTGCACATCTGTCCAGGCCAGCCCTTCTTGGCCCACCTGTTACAGGGCAGTGGTGGCAGCTGGGATGCAGCTCTGAGCTCTGGAAGGACAGGACGGTGGGTCAGGGCCACGGGCAGCTCCTGGGAGCCTCCCTCTCCTGCCTCCTCCCAGGGACTGGCAGCACTTCTCAGGGTCTGGGGTGACGTCTCTCCGGGTCAGTGCTGGGACAGAGATGTTTACACAATAGCTGTGGCCGAGGAGCAGATTTGCGAGGAGGAAGAGGGGACTGCGAAGCCCCTCCCCCCGTCCCCCCACAGCAGCTCACAGGCTCAGGGCTCTGCGCAGGACATGCCCCTCTTCTCCTGGGACAAAAGGCCTCCAGTTGTGTACCCCTCTGGGACCTACTGCCTGCGTGACCTCCATTGGAGCCCCATGTGGAAAGTGAAAGCCCTCTGGCCCTGGCTTGGGAGCAACTTGTCACCTCTTTGCCAAGGGGTGGCACTTAGGGAGGGAGCACTGGAGAGGGCAGGGGTCGCGCCTGGGCCTGCCCCACTGTGCCAGTTCTACCCTTTGTCTCCACTTAGGAGCCGGAACTCTCGTCAGCCCACGGGACAGACCGGCAGCCGGGCCTCCCAGGCTAGCAACCCCTGTGCCACCTGCCGCCTGGGCACCGCGGGCCCAGGAGGAGACCCCAGGGAAACCAGCAGCGGCTGAGGCCCGGAGGGGTTGGGAAGGGCCTCCTTCCCCTCCAGGCTGGGCAACAGGGTGCAAAGAAGCTCTTTCATTCACAAATCAGGTGGGGAGACTTTTGACCTCCCCCCCCCGCCCCCCCGCCCCCGGCCTCTCTTTCTCGACCTTCCCAGGCCAGGGGTCTGCAGGGAGAGGACGGATGGGGGTCCTGATGGCCTAGGGCCTAGACACCTCTTAGGGGGTGGGCAGCCCTGGATGGTGGACAGAAAGAAGCTGAGCTGGGGGCAGCAATGGGAGGCCTCTTCGGGCTTCCTGCCCTGCTTACGTGGGGCCGAGACCAGGCTGGCGGGGCGGTCAGCTCCCTGCACAGGCTGCTTAATGAAGCTGCCCCGCGCCGGTGGCGTGGCTGCCGGCCTGGCTTGCGGAGGAGAGGGACAAGTGTCCAGTGGCTGTTTTCTTCTCCCGGTGCCTCGTCAGCTGCTGGGCATCTGCCCAGGCGCTGGCGGGGAGAAGGCCCTTGCACTGTGCGCCCCAGGCCGCCTGTGCCAGGTCAGTGTGCCTTTCTCTTACGGCCAGAGATATCCGGCTGCCATCGTCAGGGGGTGCTGGGAATGCTGTACTGACACTGGTCCGTTCCTGTCCCCCAAAGAAAAGCCATTTGGCTCCCTCCTGGCGGGGGCAGGGGGGCTGTCCAGCACAGCTTGTTCTCTTGGGTGGCAGGGCGATTGTCGATGTTTTTAAAGATCCCCAGGATTCTCGGGTGCAGCCAGGCCTAAGAATCCTGGTCCTGGGGTTCTGGTCCCCTCCTTCCTGCACCGATTCCTCAGGGCACTTCGGGTGCTGCCCGTGACCCCGTAGCCCTGGGCTGAGGGGGTGGCACCGTGCTCCTGATCTTTCCGCTCAGGCAAGGCCAGGTCGGGCCGTGGCCTTTGGCGGGCCGGTGAGCCCCGGAGGGCCGTGTGGGCCGTGTGTGCACGTGGCAGGCCTGCCTGCACTGCTGCCTCCCTGCCTCAGGGATTGTTCACAGTGCGGGGAGCGGGTCAGATCTACGGTGCAGACTCAGGTCTGCTGCATTTGGGCGACAGTGGCCCTCAGGCAAAGACAGGGATGTCGGGGACAGGGGCAAGGGCTCAAGGCTGGGCTGAGGGTGGTGGTGGCTGCAAGGGTGCAGTGGGCTGGCCTGGTCCGGGGGGATGCAGGCTGGGGCAGCCGTGGGAAGGTCCCAGCGCACAGACAGAGGTGGCGCCCCTCTGCCTTCTGAAGTGGCTTGTAAAGCAGACCTGACTTGCTGGCCAAGAGACAGCCCGGGGCCTGAGAGGTGTCCAGCCTCTTACCCCGCCCCTGTCCACCGCGGCCAGGCCCATGCCTGGCACCCAGGGACAGGCACTACCCCCCGGGCCTCAGTTTCCCCCCCTATGAAATGATTTCTCAAGTCCTCTCTGACTTTTCCCCACTTAAAACCAACCTGGAACATTCCTCAGAGGCCTGAGCATTTGTTTCCTCGGGCCGTTGTTTGGATGGCGGTGTGTTGTTTCAGGTGGACGGGCCAGGCTGATACCCAGTCCCCTGTGCTGGCCGCTCGCCTGTGAGCAGAGTGCCTGCAAGAGGGACAGCGGGGGCGTGCCGCCGCTCTCTCCTGAAGGGGGCTTTGGGCTGACCTCCAGGGCTCCCCGCGCCCACCCCCGTTCTCAGAAGGAGGCTGAGGCCTGGAGCTCGCTTCCCTGCCTGCCCCCGGCCCCCTATGCGGGGGGGACCCAGTGTGCACCCTGAGCCAGCGTCAGGTCTGATGGGGCTGGCCCCTGTGCCCTGCGCCCCAGGCCATCTGCCTTGGGTCCGTCCCCTGCACCACTCTCTGTGTGTTCTGCCCTGTGCTGAAGTGACCTGCCCCTCCTTGACCTTCACCTTCTCCAGGAAGCCCTCCCGGAGCCTCTGGGCCTCCCCACTCCCAACGTGGGTCTTATGGTGTTGGGGGCGGTGGTTCCCCAGGCAGGGACCTGTCACTGTGGTCCCTGCCCACCCCACAGATGCACGCTGACCGGCGACTAACGGAGGGCGGGCTCAGCGAACGCAAGGCTCTGCCCAGGGCCCCGTGCTGCCGGGGCTGCGGTTCACCCGCGTCCCACCGCGGCCGCAACTGGGGACCCCCAAGGCCTCTTGGCGGCTCAGGGTCAGGGCGGGAGTGGCCATGAGCCCCTGCTGCCCACGAGGCCTGCGAAGGAGGGTCAGCAGCCCAGAAGCAGGTGCGGAGCCTGGGGAGTGTGCTGCCCGGGCAAGTCCCCGACGGGCGGCCTGCCTCCCTGCAGGTGAGCCGAGCAGGCCCGGCCGGCGCGGGCTCTGAGGGCCCTAAAGCCGGCCCGCGGGGCCGTCCTGGCGCTTGTCTTTTGAGAAGTGGGCCGAGGGGTGGCCAGAGCAGCAAACACCTCCTGCCCGTCCTTTCCTGGCAACTCAGGGCTCTGAGACCCCCGCTGCTGGACGGCTCAGTGCACAGGCCCCCACAGCAGGTGGCCCTGGCATGGCCTCCCAAGGCCTGAGAAGGAGTGGCCCTTGGGAGCCCCCCAGACCCCTCAGCTGCCATAGAGCTTGGGCTGAGCTGGACTGAAGTTGGGTCCCTCGGGGTTCTGTGGTCACCTCTGGGCGCCTCAGGGAGACAGGCAGCCTAAGAGAAGGGAGGACCTGGGTGTGGGTGCAGGGGGGGGACCCAGGGCACCTTGTCGGTTGAGGGGGGTGGGGAAGTGCTGAGAAGTGGGCCTGGCCTGCCCGAATCAGAGGGGTTGCATGGAGGAGGGACAGAGTGGGGGTGTGGGCTCCGAGGTGCTGCCCGAGGTCAGAACTCAGAGCTGACCCCTCCAGGGAAGGGCCAGCTGAGGCCCCGTCCAGTCCCACACCCCATGGCAGGGAAGGCGCCCCCAGGCCCGTCGTATGGACTCCACTGGACAGAGACGATCCCAGTGGGGCTGCGGAGCCCACTGCCTGCTGCAGCCCCCAGCCCACGGGCCCTGGGGCCCCACAGAACCTCCTGGGGAGCGGGGGGTTCCAAGGAGGGCCGGGCCGGCTCTGGGATGTGTCCACCCTACCTGGCCCTGCAGGCTGGAGCTCAGAACGTGCTCCAAAAAGAAAGGGCCTCCAGGGACGAAACTGCTGGGCCCCACCCCCTGGGCTTTGGTCCAAACGGGGCCTCCAAAGGCCTGAGTCACCCGTGGAAAAGGCAGCCAGGCTGGGTCCCTCCTCCTCGGCCTCCCCCCTCCCTCCCCCTCCCTCCCTTCCCCCTTCCTCCTCCCTATCTTCCTTCCCTTTTTTCCTTTCTGGGGTTAAAAATAGCTGGAAATTTCCTTTAAGAAAAAAGAAGTCCATTTTTATTTTTACCAGGAAGATAATAGGTTTCCCACGGCAGAACGCTTCTGCCCCAGCAGGAATTGCTGGAGGGTCCAGGAGCCCACCGCCCCCCACCGCCGCCACCCGCCCACTGCCCACCGCCCTGTCCCTGGCCTGTCCCTCCAGGTGGGGCTGCCATCCTCAGAGGCCATCCGCCCGCAGGAACTCTGGGCCCCTCACGGGCTTCTCCCATTTGCTCCAGACACATTTAAACATGTTCTGAACTTCCGTCCTCCCCACCCCCCACAGCCCACAGTGAACAAGCCAACGGGCCTGGAAGTGGGGGCTTGGGTTACAGGGAGCTCGGGGAGTTCCGTTCCTGAAGCTACGGGGGCGCAAGTGGACGTTCCAGGTACGCACACAGACGTGCACATCTGCGAGCTATTTTCATGTCCCCAGGGGGGGGGAAACAACCCCGCAACCCTTAAGTAAGACCAGAATTCATCTATGTTTCTGCCTTGACAGCTCAGGAAAAAAATTGCCAAAACCCAGAGGCGGCGCTGAGTGTTGGCGTGGGAATGTTAGTTTAGTCAGAGATTTGCTCTGGGCCATTTAAATAAAAACAGGCACTCCGGTGACTACTGCCAGTGAGACGGGCCTGCCCTGGGGGCTTCTGTGGCTGGGAAGGGGGTTCCCATATCCTCCCCCCATCTCTTTTCTTGGCCTCTCTGGCCTCCTTATCATCACTGGTAAACACTTGATGCAATAATTTAAAGAACCAGCGAGCCAGGTCAGCATCCTCCTCCGGCTGGGGCCTCTCCCAGGGCTGGCCAAGCCCGTCTCCACGGGTGCTTCAGCCACTCGAGGGTCTCTGCACAACATAAATCAGGCTGACGGTCGCCGGGGCAGAGGGAGATAAAAATACTTGCATGATGGAAAAGCCAGCGGCCATAGGATCGGGTTGCACGTTCCCAGGGGCTGGCAGGAGGAGGCAGGGCCGAGCCCTGGGTGGACATGGGACCCAGGGCCCCCACACCGCCTCGCCCAGGATGCTGGTGCTCAGCCAAGAGACCCACACGCGACACCCGCATTCATGGCGGTGTCCTGAGCCAGGGGTGAGGACTTCGGGCTGCGCACCCCCTGTGCGGGGCGCCTCGCTACCATGGCCGACCCGAGAAGCTGGGGGGTGGGTGAGGAGTGGGCATCACTGGGCTTTTTCCGTCTACAGTTCCCATTTCCCGAGGGCGGGGCTGGGAAGGGGTCCTGGGCGCAGGGCTCTGTTCGTTCGGGGCGAGAGCGCAGGTGGGGGGTAGCTCCCCCTCGGCCACCACCCTTTGGGGACTTTGGGTGAGCTGGGAGGTCCCTCTCTGCAGGACACAGGGTGGGAAGGGGCCCCTGGCAATGAATGTGACGTGCGCCCCGTCGTTCCTCCGCGGGGCCGTCTACTCCTCACTTAGAACATGGAGCCTTGGAGTTAAGTCCAGGGAAGAACCCAGTGCTCCCTCACCCACCCGAGAGCGTGGGAACACCTTGTCCTGCCAATGCCCAGGCCCAGGCTGGTCCCAGGGAACCTGACGCTGTGTCCTCCTTGGTGGTACGGCCTGCTCCAGGGAGGAGGGGGACCGTAGCCGGCTGCTTGGGGGTGATGGGGCAGGGCGGCGGGCGCTGGGAGCCATTCAGATGGGAGTCGGCCCCGGAGGCTTAAAATCTGGGTGAGTCCAACTCTGTCCCCACGCCCGTTTCCCTCCCTAGGTTTGACTGCCCGCCAGGAGGCGACTCCTGGTGTGTCACTTGCCGCCCACGCGTGTTAGGACTTGAATTATGTCCCCCTAAAGATATGTTAGCTGGGTTCCCCTGGAGCGGATGAAATGTGGCCTTGTTTGAAAAGAGGGTCTCTGCAGATCGAGTTTAGAGAAGCTCAGCTTGGGGCGGGGTGGGCTCTCATCCAATGGCTGTCGTCCTGAGGACAGGACTTCCGGACGCCGACACAGAGGCAGAGATGAGGGTGGTGTAGCCACGGCCCAGGAACCCCAGGATGGCCCCCAGGAGCCTCTGGAGTGAGCGGGCCCTGCCCACACCCGGATTTCAGACTTCTGGCCTCAGAGCTGGGAGAGAATTGAGTTCTGTTGTCCGAGGCCTCCAAGTTTGTGGTCATTGTTACGAGGGCCCCAAGGAGACCAACATAGGGGGAGAGGTGTCTTAATGCAAAGAAATCTCGTTTTTAACTTTGGGGGCTTTGCACAAGGCTGGGGGGCCTGGCAAGGGCGAGTGAGGAGGTCAGGTGCAGTCCACAAGGGACCAGAGCCTGCCCCCTGTAGGTGTGGCCTCTGCCTCCTGTCCCCGTGGCTACAGCAGGCCCCTCTTCGGGTGGAGCTGTGGACTGAGATGCCTTTGCGTCCGTTACATCATGAGTTGGGACTTGGCTGGTTGGCACAGCGGCAGAGGGGTTGCCGCTCTGGCCCCGGGCTCTCTGGTGGCTAAAGGGCTCCTGTCCTGTGTCCTGGCTGGCCCGTGGAGCTGGACCCATGTGCTTCAGGCCACACAGAGGACCAAGCCCATCCCCACCAGGGCCGCACTCTGCAAGGACTCGAATGACTGAAACCTGGATGAGCTCCGCCCCCAGACACAGACCCCACCGGGCGGCCAGCCCTGTGATGGGGGCAGGAATCCAGCAAACGTGAGGACCTGCCACAAGGAGGCTACTCTCTGGTTCCTGAAAGCGCATCCAGGACTGCCCCGGCCCCCTCCCCATCTCCCACCCCGGGGGGCTGGCATCTGTGCCTTCCTTGCTGATTCTTGGGTGCCACTCAAGGAGCGAGGGCCATGGGCTCACCCTGCTGAGACCGGTCTGCCAGGCTGGCGGCGGGCGGGCGGGCGGGCAGGAGGCCGGGATGTGGGCCGGGCACGGGGAAGCCCCGTCTGGTTCGTCTTCTCTTGCGAAAAGGTGGAATATTGGTTCCAGCACTGACACAGCTGCCAGCCTTGGCAGTCACGGGGCTCCAAGGTCCCCTCTTCTGTCAGAATGGTGCCTGCACTCAGGCCACCGAGGACCCCCCAAGGGTGGGGGAGGCCCTGCAGGGAGCTGGTTTGGGAAGAAGGGCCCACAGGACTCAGTGATGGTGGCTTATGTCTCGGGGCCTCTGCCCTGCCACGCACAACAGGAGAGGTGGGAGGCTCAGACTAGCTTCCCGCTGGGCAGGTGGGGCAGAACCAGGGCTGCCCCCCTGCTCCCGGGGCACAAGTCAACCCTCCACACCGCTGATTTACCCCCGACCCCTGCATGCATGCCTGACCCCTGGGGCGACACGGAATGGCCTGTGTCCCAAGAGGCCCCAGGAAGGAAGGTCCTGGGAGATTCAGGGAGCAGAGGTTTATTTTATTTTTTTTCAGGTCAAGGCCAATTTAGGAAAAACAAACATATTTAGGTTTACTGGTTACGGGTTTGTTTTCTTTTTCAAGCAAATGAAAATGGGTTTTCCCCTTGCAGGGGATCAGACTCTGCCACCCTGAAGACGCCTTTTGGGATATCCATTCTAAGCGCTTTATTACGAAACGAAAGACTCGGAAAAAAGCTTTGACCCTCCTCCTTCCTGCCTAAGACACTCAGACACGAGTCCCTCCAGGAAAGAGCCTTAGGGTGTCGCCTCAGCCCAATGTGACTTAAGGGTGGCAAACAGAGGGTTCAGACTGGGTGTCGGCCAGATGTCCCCGTGTCCCATTGTTTGCCACTGGCCAGCCAGGGCTTCCCTGCCCTGTGTGTTCCCCTCTCCCTCAACTACCTGCAAACCACCGCCCCCCTCTCCTGAAACCTAACACCAACCCCCCGCCCTTGGCCCAAACACCTCATCCACCCAGGTTGCCTCCCCATCTCAGGGGCTGTCATGCTTGTGTGAGTTTCCCAGGTGCCGTATTAAGGTCTGGTTTTCTCCTGCTAATCTCCCTCTTAGTGTGATGGTTAGCCCATCCAGGACTTCTCTCCTCTCCAGCGGACCCACTGCGGGCTGGACAGGCTCGGGCCGGGAGCCTGCTGCAGGGTGCGGCTGGCTCAGCCCTCCCCACGGGCTCCTCCCCCGCCCCGCCCCCCGCCTTCCCTAAGCCCCGCCCCCTGACTGCTGGGTTTCCTCGTGCCAGCCCCGCAGATAGATGGGTCGTGCTCCTGAGCACAGGGGCGCGTGGGACGCTGCCAGGGTGTCTGCGGAGTCTGGTGCAGTGCAGACACTCAGCCGGGGACGAATGAATGAGGGAAGGGGGACCATTGGGACGGCATTCAGGGCGCACGGGGCACTGGAGGCAGAGCCAGGAGGAGAGCCCAGGCCTGTCACCCTCCCCAGGCCCCTCCAGGAGCCCCCGGCCGCGGCCTGCCTGTTGGGCCTGCCGGCGTGTGAATGACCACCCAGGGCAAGACAGCAGCCAGAACCCCTCCAAGGGCCCTCCGGCCACCCTCACTGCCCTCCAGTGGCTGCCAAGCCAGCCCGAGAAAGTCCCTGTGGCTGTGACCTCAGGGCTAGGAGCAGATACCTTGGCCCAAAGCCTGTCGCAGCTCACGCCAACCCACTTACTTCCTTCCCAGGTCACCACGGCCCAGCAGAGGGGCCACCACCTGCCACCTGGGTCCCGGAGCCCTCTTCCCACCTAGCCCCAGCCCTGGGCATCCTCCCTCCAGCCGAGGCTTCTCCACCTGCCCCAGTGCCCACTTCCTCAGCCCGAGCGCAGCAGAGCCATCTGGCCAGGTAGCTGTGGAGGGGAGGGTGTCAGCTCCACTCGGGAAGTGGCCCGACCCCGAGGTTCTCAGGGTGCCGTGCCGCACCCACCTCCCTCATCCCAGGGCTGAGCAGGTGTTTCCGCACCCAGGCCGTGGGGGGTGGGGGGGGTACCTCAGAGCCTCACGGTGGGAACTAGAGGCCCCAGAGGCCCCCCAGCCAGGCCGCAGCTTGTTCACTCTCAGACAAAGCTTCCCATCCACCTTGGCAGGAGCCGGGCTGCCGTGCGCGCCCCCGAGACCACCGGGATACTACCCAGCCCTGCGCCCAGCCCACGGGCCAGCCAGAGCCGGTCAGACCAGCCTGGCCCTCGCGGGGCAAGTTTCCTTTCTTTTCCGAGATCAGAAGGGCATTTGGCACCTGGCTGGCAGTGTCCTCACTCTTCCTCAGGCAGGTCCAGCTCTCCTGCTTGTCTTGCCCACCCATCAAGTGGGGCCAATGATACCCCCCACAGAGAGCTGCAGTGAAGCTCAGGGGAGGGACACGGTGGCAGAGGGCTGGCTTAGACCCTGTCTCCCCACCCCGCCCCCAGCATCAGCCCAGCAGACGGGACGCGGCCTGAGGTTTGGAGGGGGTGTGGGGCAGAAACACACTCGGGTTACAGCAGAAGCTGCCACTGCCAACCAGGCAGCCTGAGGAGGTGGGGCGTCATCTGGGGGCCTCACCAGGGAGGGTGCCCTGCTTCTGGGCAACAGCCTCACCTGGCACTGGGGTCTTTAACCAGCTGTCCACAGTGGGGGCGGCAGGGGCAGCGGGGGCGTGTGTCTCCTGCCCCGCCTCAGGAAGGCCAGACCTCCCAGGAGGGGAAACGTCCCCCACCAACGACTGTACCCTCCCTCACTGACCGAAGAGGCTTGGGTTCGAGGCCTCATTCTGCAACTCACCAGCTTTGTGACCACGGACGAGCCACCTTGCCTTTCTCAGCCTTGCTTTGTCCCTCCAGAAAATGGGGATATTTCTTTCTGTCCACTCCCCACGTCAGGTTGCCCAGGGATTGAAAAAGGTGGTGTGGGGTGGAAATGCTGGGTGAATTATGAAGAGTTTAAGCTTTTCCCGCCAGACCATCTGCACTGCTCAGGACCCCAGGCCACCTTGGAAGGCTGCACGGGTCATGTGGTAATTCACAAAGCAAGAGACACACTTTACAGTTTGTTTATACTATTGCAAGGAACCCTTCCCTGCCGCACCCTCTCCCTGAGTTGCTGAGTGGCTTCTCTTCATATTGTCTGCCCCTGCCCACCCCACTCTGGGATCTTCCTGGAGTTTGGAAGGTGGGCAGGGGGGTGGTCGCCACCCAGCTCCCAAACCAGAATGACCGCTTGGAAATGCAGCGGGTCCTCTTAGGGCTCCAGGCTCCGAGTCCTCTGTTCAGATTCAGACTGAGAAGCATTTACTAAATGCACCCTGAGCCCAGCCCTGCGAGGGTCCTGGGTCCTGGGCTTCGGCCTCATGGCCAAGGGCAGGTAGACAGCCCATCACAGCTCAGGGGCAAGCCCTTGGCAAGAGGAGACCCCTCTTCCGTTGCCTCAGTGGGGTGCAGGGACAGCGTCCTACAGGAGTGACAACTAAGCAGAGTTAGGCAACTGGAGACGCCGGGAGCGGGGATCCAAGGAGGGGGCAGTGTGGGCTACCACCGGAGCCCGGGGGCAGAGCTGGCCGAGGGGCGTGGACCCTGCCTTGCCAGCGCCCAGGACCTGCGGCCTGCGGCTGCCCCTGGAAGCTGAGAGTCTTTTCGGGAGCGGGCCCCAGCAGAGCCAAGGGAGGCCTCTGGGGTGCAGTAAACAGGAAAATCCACGGGGGGCCGGAGCTCCAGGGAGAGAGGAAAGGGCCGAGTCAAAGAGCTTCACAGAATGTTTAGAGCGGGCAGGAAATGATGACTTCTCGGTGTCTGTGTTCCCCGCCACCCCCACCCGGTGCTGCTGAGCCAGCGCTCAGGCTAAGGGCCCAGCCCCAGGGCTCCAGCACGTGTGAATTTCAGGGAACCCACCACAGCCTGGGCCTCCCACCCCATCCCTCCGCCGTCCCCTGGCACGGCGCCTCCACTGTGGCTCTGGACGGCCCGCCATGGCCCCTCTGCTGGAGCTGTGCCTGGGAAACTGAGGCCTTTGCGGGGAGGGACGGTCTAGGGTCAGCCTGGGAGTCGGTGGCAGGTCTCTCTCTGCCTCCGGGTGTGGTGGACTGAACTAGACCGCAGGCTGATTCTCTCAGACAAGAGTGTCCCCGTCAGTGGAGCCACATGAAGACACCCAGGACCTTCTCGGCACACCCCTGGCCCCCGCGTGTCCCAGGGGCCTCCTGAGCTATGCCCCCAGTGGAAGCCTGGCCCCGTGCGTCTCTGAGTGCGAGGGTTCTTTGAAATCGGAGAGGCCACGCAGCGTAGGGCCCCACACAGGGTGGTCCTGCGTGGCTAGAGCCTGGGAAGACCCAGCTCCAGCGGAAGGCTCAGCAGTGGGTCTGTCTCCACCTCAGCCGGATCCAGGTTCATCCTGACGTCAGCATGTAGTGAGACACATCCAGTGTTCATTTTCTGACCCGTGATTCTCCTTCTGGGAATTTACGCTGAACAAATAACGTGGAGCCCAGATGGCTTGCCGATCTCGGACACCACTCAGCTGTGTTATTTACGACGGGAACCTGGACACAGCCCAATGCGCAGGGAGGCCAGCTCGGAGACCGGCGCACGTCTGTCTAACTGAATGATTGGTAAAGTGTCTGGAAGTTCCAGCAACGTGGGAAATGCTTATTATGGGATGGGAGGGGGAAAGGCAGGAGATGCTGTTGTCTTCGCCAGGATTTCAGCCCAGCAAAGTGGACTGAAGCCTTGAATTTAAGATGCAAACAGGAGGAAGTGCAGCCCAGGGTTCGTCCGGTTCCGGGTGGTTGAGAGCAGTGGTTTGGGTTCCTGCCATGTTCTGCTCTGGGTCGTGGTCCACGGTGGGGACCTGCTTACAAAACCGCTGTGTCCCTCGCCGCAGCTGAGGGACCCTGCGCCCAGCCCCCAGGGGCTGGGATCCTTGGCAGTGGGGTCTCTGGAGGGGCGTTGGGAGGGAATGTGCTGGTTGCCTCCCTGTCCTGTGGGAGGGACGCTGTGTGGGCTGGGGTGAACGGGTGACAGGGGAGGGGCCGGTTCTCACTGCTGGGCCACCCCATTTGGGATATGCACCCATCAGGGGTGGTTTCTGAGCTCCAGGCCATTGGGATGCCTGAAGTAAGGGATCCTCTCCAAATGAGGCCAACCATGGGGTCTACACTGTTGCCCCGCCACCGGCTGCCACCTCTTTCCGCCAAGCCTGTGGGGGTCTTAATGAGGACATGGACTGGGTTTAGCTGGTGTTCCTGCTCTGTGATCAGCCTGGAGCTCAGGCCACAGCGACCAGTGAGGAGGAAGGGCATCCCTGCCCCCGGAGAATCAGGGGGAGCTTCCGTGAAGAGGAGGATGGCCGGGCTGGGCTGAGCCCCAGGGGAGAAGCATGGCTTCCTGGCCACGGTGTCGGCGCCCTCGGGCACTGCCTTGAGGTCCTGGCAGGCCGGGGGTTCCAGCCTGCGTCCACCCAGTGGGGCACGGCTGGTGCGGGGCACTGGGGAATGGAGGAGGTGGGGAGGGTCGTCAGGAATTCAACAGGGGGAGGGTGGACACCCCCCACCCCAAACCAAGTGCAGAGCCTGGGGTGAGACACAGGCCTCCTTATGGGGAAGATGTGGGGTCCAGAACGTGAGCCCCAGAGGGCTGGTAGGTCCCCGGTAGCATGGGGCTCTGAGGGCCATGCCCGAAGACCCCAGGTGTGGGGGCCAGCCCCCTCGGGGCACCCCCTCGGCACCTCTGGCCTCAGCGAGGTAGGCACCACTCTCCTCCTCCCAGCCTCACTTCCAGGGTGGCCACGGACAGGTCGCCCTTCCCCAGGCAGCCGGGCTACCCCAGGGGCTGGGCCCTGTGGCGTGGGCCCAGGACAGGTTAGGGCTCATGCAGGCATGGGGGGGCATGGTCCACAGTGGCCTGCGTTTACCTCAGTGGGCACCACTGTTACTTTTCCTAATGCTTCATCACCGCCCTGTGAGATGGGCCCAGTTACAGACGGGGAAACTGAGTCACACGGTGAGGAAAGGCAGAGGCCGGATGGAGCCAGGCCTGGGGAAAGGGTCTGAGCCTTCTCGGGACCCCCAAAGCCCTCGGGGCCATGCAGAGGTAAAGGGCCAGGGCCCAGGGTCCCACGCACAGACCCGGGCCTCCCCTTGCCCAGAGGAGCCTGGGACTTGGCGGTTGCTTGTCCCTTAACCTCCAAAGGAGAACAGGGAGCCCCAGGATCCCGGGGGTCCCACCCAACGCCCCTTCACACCCCCACCGCCCTCAAGGGAAACAGCTGGGAGCAACCGGGCCACCTGGGTATCAGGGCTATGGGGGGCAGGCTGGGAAAAACTGCGCCGCGCGGAGACCGACGCACCCTGGACAGCAGCGCCGGCTCTCACCATGAATCACCTCGATACTTACACAAGACGATGGGTGCGTGCCATCACCAGGCTCAGTGGGCGATCTCTCTCCCTGCTGGCGAGCACCACTGGGTCAGGCCCAGGCAAGCCTCAAGCGGGGGTGCAGGGTCCCCATCCGCTCCCGGGGGTAAGGAAGCTCGGCTCCCCACGCAGGGCCACAGCCTGCCGCTTGGTGATATCCCAGAGTCTGGACCCACAGCCCCCACCCCCGAGGGGGAGAAGCCCCAGGACCTGCCCTGTGAGCTCCCCAGGACCTCAGCCTTCCCACCTGAACGTGGGGGCAGGGCTCCCTTCCCTGAAGCAGTGTGAGGGGGATGGGACATCAGCCGCCAGGGCTGCATAGGCTGTTCTGGGCACATGTGACCTTGTGGGGACGGGTGGAGGCGCTTCCATCAGCATGAATGAATGAACGAATGAATGAATGGAGTGGGGTCCTGACATGTGCTACAATGGGAGGGGCCTGAAACATTGTGTCTGGGACAGACAGGAGCTGCAGGATTCCACTGACAGGAAATGTCTACAGAGATAAACCCGCGGAGACAGCGAGGAGACGAGTGCCTGTCAGGAGTGGGGAGTGGGCGTGCACGCTGATGGGGTGGCCTCCTCGGGGACCAGGGTGGTGAGGGTGCTCTGGATGGAGACCGAGGCGATGCTTACATGGCATGACATGCTGAACGCCACCGAATTACCCACTTCGCGGTGTCTAAGTGTGCTTTGTGTGAATTTCACCTCAAGGGAAAAACGGATGTGGAGGGTCCTCCAGGTAGCGAGCCCTGCACTGGTACTGCCCTTTTCCCAGGAGAGCGAGCTGGGCTCAGGGGGTTAGGTGACCGGGCTGAGGGCTGCGTGGGGTTTGAACCCAGGTCTCCGACTGCAAAGTGGATGTGCAGGGGTGAGGCACCCTGCCTCGGTCCCCCCTTCAGGAACAGAGCGGGGATATGGGGCAGGGGGAGCCCAGTTCCGGCGCCGAGGGCCTGTGTCCCCAAAGACATCACTGGAGGCATGAGCAGGCTGGGCCAGGGCTGGGGCCAGGCCGGGGAGCAGGCCCTCCTGTGGGGCCACACTCGGTCCGGATGGTCAGCCCTCCTGCCCACATCCGGGGTGGCCGATGGCCCGAGTCTGGGCCTGGCCCTGTGCATAAACAGCCCCTGCTCCTGCCCTTCCTGTCCCTCCGGCCCTTCACCCGGTCAGGCCTCCCCTCACCCTGCTGTCGCCCAGGGCCCAGCTGGTGCCGAGGAGCTGAGCCAGGGCCCCACGCCAGAGGCCAGAGCTGGGCTGAGACCCACTTCCTGTCAGGCCCCAAAACGGGAGGACGGGCCCCCAGCGCCGCTGCCCAGGGTGGGGCCCGCCTTGGCAGGGCATGTGGGAGACCGTGGCTCGGACCCCTCTCCGTCCTGACTCTGGGTGTTCCGCTTCTTCTTGGAGGCGTGGGGAGATCTGGGGCCCTTGCCCCCCACCCCGCTCCACACGGCTGAGCTCTACCGCCTCCCCCAAGGACCCTCCCTCCCACCATCAGTGTCTGTGGCAAGCCCCTGCCCCGCGCTGTGCCTCAGTTTCCCTGTCCTCACAATGGGAGCTTGGCCCTCCCAGCACTGGGGACCCGTCCCACTTGCCTTTGGCCAGGCTCCCAGTCCCAGTGCTGCCTCTGCCAGAGAGCCCTCCCGGCATGCTCTGATCCTGAGGGACACTCAGGGCCTACTCTGTGGAGCCAGAGTCCCTGAGCCTCACTGGACCCCGCAGCGAGAACGGTGGCCATGCCGCTCAGATGCCCTGGCCTGATAGATGCCCTGGTCCTGGCTGGCATGCTGCCTTGCTGGGGCCGTGGGTGGGGCCCAGACAGGGCCGACCAGGGCCCCGCCACCCCCCACCCTCTCTGTGGCTTCCGTGGCTGCTGGGACAGAATGATGTCCCCTGGTTGAGGCAGATTGAGGGGCACACCGCTGGCCCCTGGACCTCCTGGCTGCCCCCCTGGCCTCCTTTCCCCTCAAGTTCCGTGGCCTCTTCCCTGGTCTCCCCAGGCCCACACACCCCCTGGCCTTTGCCGGGAGCCCCCTCCCTGTCCACTTCCTGCTCCTGAAACACAGCCCAGGGCCTCGTCGGGGGCAGTGGCAATCAGGCTGTGATTCTGGGGTGCTGACTCCACCGGCCTCCTGTGCCCCTTTTCACAGACAGGAGCAGGGGCAAGGCCTTGGCCCACAGAGACAGGTGTACCCACTGCTGAGCTGCCAGCTGTCACCCCTGGGCCTGCAGGATGGATGCCCCCGGTGCCCGGGACCCCGCAGTGCCCACAGCGGTCCCTCACACCCTGTGGGGCCTGCAGCCTGTCAGATGAGCAGCCTTTCCCTTCTGGAATCCTCAGGAGCTTTCCCTCCCTCCCTCCCGCCCCTCCGCCCCAGCGCCCCTTCCCAGCGGCCCGTGCCCCTTGCCGCTGTAGCGCAGACAGCCTCTCAGGGCCAGGGTCTCCGGTCCCATTTCACTGCTGAGACCGCTGGGGTCAGCGCGGAGGCTGCAGGTCACTGGAAGTGGCGGGTGCCCAGGGGCATGGTGCCCTGGGGTTGGACAGCACACAGCCTGTCGCGTCCCTGTGCATACCGCACCACCACAGGTGTGAGTGGCGGGAAGACTCAGAAGTGAGCAGGAACGTGGGGCTGCCCGAGCGCCGGGAAGCGGGCCCCTCCGCGCACAGCATTCCCGGGATGCCTGCGCCCCATTCAGCAGCCGCCGCACTTGCTGTGCAAACACTCAGGGCCTCACGCACAATGGTTCCCGCCAGCCTGGCCCCGCCAGCCAGACCCCTCCTCCACCCCCCCATCCCCATTGTCCTTCCCTCTGGGGTGGGGAACAGAGTGGGGGGGCCACCCAGGCCCCGGTCCTTTTCTCCAGGGCAGGAAGGGGCTTCTGGGGGGCTGGGAACGCTGGGAGAGGATGAATGGCCATGCAAATGAGATGCTGATGAGCCCGGGCCAAGCCCAGGGGGAGGGGCCGACCTGCCCCCTGGCCCCCGTGCCCATCTCTGGGCTGAGAACTGCCTTGGGTGGAGAGGGCCGCTGGTGGGCCTCCCTCACTCCCTCCCCTCTGTCTGGGACCCCAGCCTGGTGGGTGCGCCTCCACAGCCCGGCCTTTGTCGCAGTGCATTGTCATCCCACCCATGCCGCCACCCTGTGGCCTCTGCCAAGGCCAGATTTCAGAGGACAGGGCCTACCTGGTCCGGGCCCAGCTCTGGGGCCAGCATGGCTGTGTCTGATGAACGAAGAAGCCACGTCTTCGCCCTTCCCCACCTGCTCCCACACAGCCAGAGGCCTGATCCACACCAGCACACCAGGAACAGGCGGCCTGGCTTTGGCGGGACCCCAGCCCCTCATTCACCCCCCGCCCCTTCCGTCCGCCCTTGTGTTCTGAGTGGGAAGACAGTCACATGTTCACAAGGCAACCAGGACCCAGGGTGTGTGAGGAAAGCCTCTCTCACACACAAAGGCGACATGGCAGCCTGTCCCAGGGGCCCTGGGCCTAGACGAGATTTCTCCACCCGCCCCGTTCTCCCACACGACCGGAGCCCACTCTGCATGCCGCTGGGCGTCACCCTTCTCACCCACACCTCGTAGAAATGGCCAAACCAAAGGCCTCCCTCATCACCTCTCTCTGCCGTGGGTCAGGCACCAGGGCTTCCCTGGCCCTCTCGGGGACCTGTCGCCATGACCTGGGGCAGGAGGCCTTCCTAGAAGGGGGCACCCACTGCTGGGGCAAAGGGTGTGCTTGCATAACTCTGATTTTGACCCATTGCCCTCTGCTGAGGTCGCGACCCTTCCCCACGTCTTCTCAGTGCTGCCAATGGCGTGAGGTCAAGGGCGATGGCAGTCTGAAGGGTGGCCATGTCATCCACTGTTTTAATCTGTGTTTCTGTCCCTAGAAGTGAGGCTGAGAGCTTCTCATATGTTCACGGGCCCATGGTGTGTCCTCCCCTGCGGACCCTCCGATCATTGCTTTGCCTCCCCACCCCCTCCCCGGATCATTAACCTCACGCAGTGGGTTGTCGCCTCTCTTTACGTGGGAGGGCAGTGAGCCCGTGTTGGCGTGATGTCGTTGGCAAGTATGTTCCCTCCCTGCTGAACGGCAGGCGCGGCTTTGCGTCAGGTGGCCTGTGCAACAATACAGGAACCGGATTTGATGATTTTGGCTTTATCAAAATCTGTTTTAACGTTTATTTTTCAGTTACAGTGGATGTGCAATGCCCGATTAGTTTCGGGCGCACGGTATCGCGATTAGACACCACGGAACCAATTTTGTGTGTCTTCGGTTTTGGCGTTCCGTGTGTGTCCTGCCTGGGAAGGTCTCGCCTCAAGGTGGCAGAGAGATGCCCCCTGTCTACTTTCTAGCCTTTGCGGTTTTGGTTGTCACCTCGACCTGTCTGACCTCTCTGGAAGTGATTTTGGCATGAAGGGTGAGATCTAACTTTACCCTTTCCGGGCTACCTGGCTTCCCAGGCGCAGGTAGGGTCCCGGTTTCTACGCGATTTGAAATTCCCTCTCGGTCGCGCACTAAATTCCCTTTCATACCCGCATCTGTCTCTGGGCTGTATTCTGCCCCGTGAAGCCGCCTACTTCTTCTGCACCATTAACACACGGTTTTAATTATTGCAGCTTTGTAACATTTCTTTTTCAAAAATACTTTTTTAAAATTTATTTTTAGAGAGAGGGGAAGGGAGGGAGAAAGGGAGGGAGAGAAACGTCAGTGTGTGAGAGACACTTCGATTGGTTGCCTCTAGAGAGCCACCAACTGGGGACCTGACCTGCAACCCGGGCACACGCCGTGACTGGGAATCGAACTGGAACCTTTAGGTTCACAGGCCGGCGCTCAATCCACTGAGCCACAGTAGCCAGGGAACGTTAGCAGCCAGGGCTGTAGCGTTTCTTACAATCTGGTGGGACTGGTCCCCACTTCTCGCTTCGGCAGGAGCCCGCCCAACATCGGCGGCCGTTCTTCTCCCCCCTCTGTGACCTGATTTTGTTGGAGGCAGCAAAGCCCTCAGAACCCATGTTCCCTGACTTTATTGCAGAGGTGTGGCCACAGGACAAGGTTCTGGCCAGTGAGAGGGAAGTAGAAGTGAGGCATAGCATTTCCAAGGGCTGTCCCTGTCACAGAGGGCACAAACGCTGCTCCTTCCTTTCTCCTTCTGGCAGCCTGGGATGTGGAGGTGGTGGCTGGAACTCCAGCAGCCATCTTGGGCTCCTGGGCAAATTTGGGAAGGATGCCACACAACGGGAGGGTGCGGCAGAGAGGTGGAAGGACCTGAGTCCTGAACACCGTGAGCCACCACAGCCCTGCCTGGGCTGCCTGCCTCACTCGGGGCTCCTGTTACAGGAGAGAGAAATAAACACTCACCGGTAAGCCTCTGAATATGAAGGTCTGTTATACGCCACCAAGCCTCATCCTGACTGAAGCACATTTGTCCTTTTTCAGAATTTTCTTGGCTCTTTTGGCTTGTTTAATTTTCTACGTGAGCCTCAGAATGAGTTCTGTTTAATTTTAAAATAAGTCTTGCTACTTTTTAAGAGCGAAAAGTCATTCTGTTTACGGGTTTATTAATAAGAATTGATGCCTTTATTATATTAAATCTTTATATAAAAAACAGGCTCTTCCACTTGTTTAAATCTTTTTTATGTCCCTCCACTGCATTGGAAATCTTTCTTAATGCGGCTCTGGCATACTTCTTATTGATTTCCAAATATTTATAGCAAGCGCACTGAGGGTCTTTTCTCTCATTTATTGCCTAATGGGTTAGTGTTTGTGTATGTAAAGGGTACGGAGATGCCTGTGTTTATTTTGCTCCCAGCTCTCTTAAGGAATTGTTTTATCGTCAGAAACTTTCGGTTTTTCAGGTGTTTAATATACTCGTCTGCGAATACTGTTCTCCCTCCTTTTTCCAGAAGTTGCACCTTTCTCTCTTTCTCCGGCCTGAGCCCCTGGCTACACCTCCAGACTGTGCGAGATGCTGGCGGGCGGCTCTGTCCTGTCACCAACTTCAATAGCTGTGCTTCTAGAACTTCCACATGAAGCTGGTTCGGGGTTAAGATAGAGATTTTATCAAGTTAAGGGAGTATTTATCTAGTCATATTTCATTATGATTTTTTTAAAATCAAGAATTTTGTTGAATCTTGCCAAATGCCTTGGGGCATTGGTGGAGATGAATATTTGCTTTGTTTTGTTTTGTTTTTTTTCTTTTGAACTAATCAAAGGTGAAGTATAATCGCATAACTCAGGGTGCAGAGTGCGGATGGTGTGCTCAAAGGGGGTGATTGGAGGTTCAGTAAAGGGACTGCTTACAGGGTGCGGGCAGGGACTGGGGCTGCCAGGCGGAGTGCAGCCCCAGGACCACAGGAGCCCCGGGCCTGCAGGGGAGGACAGGTGAATTCGGAGACCTGAAGAGAGGCGTTGAGGGATGAGCCCCCAACCCGCCCGCAGGACCAGGAAACTGGGGGCAGAGCCCAGTCCCCAGCCCTACCTGAGCCTTGATGGTAGAGTGTGGGGGCGTGGGGGATGGGCCTGCCCCCAGACCCGAGTCCCCAGGGTCCAGAGGGAGGTGAGGAGCGCGGGCGGGGGGGGGCCCCCCTTTGCTGTAGGTCGGGCTCTGCCGGTAGGCAGGCGCTTCCCTGGGACAAATGCACTGATTTTGAAAAGTGAAATTTACCAGCAGTTTTTACCTATTTTAGCGTGGTTTTTCTTGGTTTTGGTATTTATTCTTGCTGTTTCCATGAAATAAAATGGAAAGCTTTCCTTTTCTCCCCCGGTGGCTGCCGCAGCTTCAGCAGGTGACCTGGTGAGGTTTGGGGATCTCGGCCCTGACTATGTGCCCAGGGTTCTGGCAGGAGGCAGCCGAGAAACCCGGGAACTTTCTTCTCCGACCCTTGCAGGGTCAGATTTTTGGCATCTTCGTGTGTACTTTTGGGTTAAAGCTACCCTCTTCGTCCAGGCTTCTCAGGTCCGTTTGCACATAACCGAGAGACGTGGCCCCGAGAGCCCCTCTGCGGGTGCTCGGTCCCCACACCCCACCGTCTATCTAGCCTGGCGTGTCTGCAGCTCCCCCCTTTGCCAGAAACCCAGCGGATGAGTGCGTGCACTGGAGGTCGTGCCCTCGGGCCACCTTGTGCAGTCGCTCACAAACAGCAGCCCACAAATCTTTGCTGCTCCAGGAAGATCCAAGAGGTATGCGATGGTGCGGACAGGGGACTCGAGGCACAGAGTGGCAGAGCGATCTGTCCGCACAGAAGAGGAGTCGGAACAACCACCAGCGGCACCCACGTTTAGGGAGCACCTGCGGGTGCCCGAGGTGAGCCCCTGGGTCACCCCTTCACCCTCTGCAGAGCAGCCAGAGTCACTGCATGGCCCCAGACCCACAGGCCTGCTCCGTCTCGCACCTCGGCCCCACGGCCCTACCCTCACTCCACCCCACACCTGCCTCGCACTTAACGAGGGGCTTAGGTGAAGGGGGGTGGTGTTGGGGCAAGGCAGGTGCTTCTCTCCATGGGGAGCGGATGGTTACCCTCTTGTGTTGACCAGGCAGGCACCATGCACCTACATGGCACCCTCCCGCTCGTCCCCGCTGAGCCCGGGGACCTAGGGACACCAAGCCAGGCCCAGGGCCCTGCTGTCCCCACCCTCTGAGACAGTCGATTCCCTTTTTAATTCCGCAAGGGAATTCTGTGAAAAGCCACAGGGCATGCTGGAGCCACCTCCACAGCCGGCGCCCCACAGCCGCGGGCCCAGCCCCGTGGGAGCCCTCACTCCTGGGAGGCAGGGGCCCTGCTTGGTATTGAGACTGTTTTCAGTGGCCCTGGGGGGCAGCTCAGCTGGTTAACGTGTCGCCCAGATACGCCAAGGTGGCAGGTTCGATCTCCGGTCAGGGCACGTACAAGAAGCGACCAATGAATGCATGAGTAAGTGGAACAACGAATTGATGTTTCTCTCACTTTCTCTAAAAAAACCAATAAATTTAAAAAAGAGAGACAGAGATCTGTGTTTTTTTTCCAAAGGCTGTTTTTAGGAAGAGTTAAATAAAGACCCTAAAGGACTTATTCTAAATGGCAGAAGTCCTTATCCTCTGGGACTGAAGCTTGCAGTGCAACGTGGGGGTCTCCCACGGGGATGTGTCCCGGCAAGCTGACGACAAAGATAGCCCCACACTCTCAGGAAGAGCTCGTCACCTCCGCCCCCACTCCTACCCCCACCTGCCTGAAGAGATTCTGTTTGGAAACCCACCTTGAAGGGACCGGGGCAGGAACCTCACATAGCACACTTCCGCGCATTTATAAGAGAAGCGCGCCGGACGGACGGGGCTCCAGCAGAAACCTACCCCCTAGATTCCCGGCTGTGTCCCGTCGTTTCCAGATGGCCCTGCAGAGCTTGTTTACCTGTGACTTCTCCACTTCCCCATCCTTAGTCCAAAAGGACAGCTACACCTCGTTTTGCCTCCCCGTCTTTGGAATTTCCACGCTTGCCTGAATTCCCGTGTGCACGTGTTAAAATTTTGTTTTCTCCCGTTCATCTGCTGTATGGCATGGATTAGTCCACCAGCCAGAAGAGCAGAAGGGCACCAGGTCATCACAGTACCCGGCGGCCCCCGCCCTGGGACTGTGTCACCCCCTCACTGATGCTCCCAGACACGACTTATAAATCACCCAGCCTGGGTATTTCTGTTGGAGAAACAACCCCCGAATGCATCGCCAGTACCCCATGTTCAGAGGTCCATGCTGTGCGGGCTCCTCGAGCTGGGGGCTCAGAACGAGGCATCTGAGGTGACCGCCGTTCCCAATGCAGTTGTTCTTATGCCCAAAAATGCTTGTGGGAAAATGAAGGGCAGGTGGGAGGACAGGAAAACAGAAAGATCCTAATCCCAGACAAGAAGGGACCATTCCCTCCAGTGAGGCCCACGCCCCTCCTCTGGGCCTGGGGAGGGGCTGGCTGGCCTGCCCAGGCCTGGCCGGGTGCCAGAGGCGTGTGGGAGGGGGTGCTCCGTGTGGCACGCACTCTGGTCTTTCTAGGGCCTGGCTCCAGCGAGGGGCTAATTATAGCCGCGGAGCTGGCTGCGGGGGCGGGGTGGGGGCCCTGCCCCCACACTGGGTGCTGAAATAGGCTCGTTCAGACAGGCCTGCAGTGTGTCGCGCCCTTTCCCAGGCCTGCTGAGCCACTGGGACAACGCGCTGTGGCCTGGCAGCCCCCTCAAAGGAGTCTGTGGGGGTGGGGGACGGTGTCTGCAGAGCAACCTCACCAGGAAAGGAACCCCCTCGCCCCCACCCGGCTCCAGCCTCAGTCCCGCCAGCCATGGCAGAAGGACTCACTCCTGCTGGGAGCCCCCTCTCCTTTCCGCACCCTTCGGGCCCGGACCAGCCCCCAGGGCCTGCTGTTCTCTGAAGACTGGAGAGTATCTGGACCTGACGAGATGAGAGCACCCGTTGCCGGGGACACCGGGGGTCCCGGGCGGCCGGCCCCCTTGCCCCCTTCCATCCCCGCGTCACTCACCCTCTCACTCACTCACGCACTCACTCATGCAATAGACGTTTTTTGCCCCAGACACACAGGCAAGGGAGGGAGGGGGCAGGAGAGAGGGACCTCCGGGCTGAGGAGCCGAACGATCGCATCTGCACCCACACAAGGCCACCAGAGAGATTTCCCCTGTGTTAGGGGTGCAGGGCCAGGCTTGCGGTGTGGCTGACAGATCCCACCTCTGTTCTGCAGTGGCATCTCTCCTGATGGCCTGAGATGAGCTCTGGGACAGCAGGACAAGGGTGTCGGGCCCCTGGGGGCCCTTCACTTCACTGTACAGATAGGGAAACTGAGACCCAGGAGCGCGATGGCAGGTCCTATGCTGGCCTCAGGTGCGGGGCAGAATGAGGTGTCTTGACCTCCTGACAGTCTGCTCCAGGTCACACTGGCTGGCACCCCATCCTACCACCTGGGTCATCTTCTGAGGTCCCTGGGATCCTGGCTCTGAGCCACAGGTGCAGGGCCCCCCTGAAGGCCATCCTTCCTGGCCCTGCCCTCAAGGTGCCCGGGGCTGGGAGCTTTGCCTGCAGGGGCACCCAGGCATGGGCCAGGGAGGAGCGGTCCCTGACCCACTGGCACCTGTCATGAGGGAGGACACCCCCATCCTTTCCCAGCTTGTGCCCGCCTGTGCCCACCTGTGCTCACCTTGCATGCCTCTGCCCACTGTGCCCACTAGGTCTGTTATGCCTGTCTGTGTCTACCTGGCCCTTATCTGATGGGCCGGCCATGCCCCTCATGAGCCCAGGTAGGCCCCTGACAGCGGGAGGCGGCACCCGCCCACTCCCCACCCCCAGCCCCTTCCGGCGGCCGCTCCCTGCCGCCCCTGGAGAGGGGGTGCCGGTCCAGGCTGGCCGGCTGTCTCCCGCCCGGATCTGTGGTGTCCCATCTCACCAAGGCCCTAGATAAGGGCCCGGCTCAAAGCTGCTTTGTTCCACCAACAAAAGGACATTTCTGCGGCGCCCTGGGAGCTGGGCCACGGGCCGGCCCGCACTGGGGAGGCCCCGGCCCATCCCCGGCACCAGCTCGGAAACCTTAGCCCAGCCCTGGCTGGGCCATGGGGGCTGGGGACGCACCTGCCGCGGGCTTCCCAGGCCCTCGGGCCCACAGGAGGTGTCTCCTTTCTGTGCTCTGGCCTGGCCCTGCCCACAGCCACTGAGGTCCACTGGCCAGCTCCTGGCTGCGGGGCCCAGAGCCTCCCGCCTCCACACTGGGGAGGGCTGGGTGCAGGGATGGGCATGCTTCCAGGGGCTTAGCAGAACTCCCGGTCACCGGAGGGGTGGGTCAGGGGCCCACCTGCTCCGGGGCCTGGGCCGGCAGCACCCTGGTCCTGTCACCTGGCCTGGGCCCACACTGTCCCCTCTGCCAGGGGCACTTTGCCCACACCTTCCCCCAGCTCACGCTGACTTGAGGGCCCTGGGAACCGAACGCGGAGCCTCGGGAGGGACCACGTGGGCACACATGCCTTGTGCCGGACCACGGGTCCACGGAATCTGTTGGGGGGCCCCAAAGGGTCGGAGTGATGTAGCCACAAGCCCAGGAACCCCGAGGGTTGCCGGCAGCCGGCAGAGGCCGGGAGCGGCGCGGACACGCAGATGGACGGCCCCGCGCTCAAGCCTGCGGCGGGAGCGGCCCCGCCCATGCCGCGTGCACAGGCCCTGCCTGGGAACTGTGAGGGGCGCTGTTGGTTTAAGCCACCGAGGTAGTAGTGCTTTGTTATGGCAGCCACAGGACACTAGCTGAGCGCCCCGGCCCCACAGGTCCCCGCCTCCCACAGCCCTGGGACCCATCCCAGGCTTGTGGGGTTCCCCCTTCTCCATGTGGCCGCAGTGCCCGCCTCCCCGCTAGGCTGGCAGCAGGGCTCAGGGCGGCCTCCCCTGCCACGCTGACTGGCTGCAGCCGGGAGGCGCTGGCCTCCAGGGAGCCAGGCCTTGGCCCCACCTGCTCCCGCCTCCTCCCTGACTGGGGTCTGCAGCGCCCCCCCAACTTCCTCCCTCCTTCCCCTGCGGCCCTGGTCACAATGAGCCGCTCCTGGGGCGTCCTGCTGTCACCCTTCCCCCAGGCCGGCTGGAGCCAGAGGCCTTCCTCCCACCTCACCCAGCGCTGCTTCCCACGCTGCTCACTCCCACGGTGGCGGGCCGGCCAGCTGAGCACCTGGCCCAGCGCGCACCTCTGGTCGCAGAGTCACAGGCCAGCGCAGCAGAAGCCGTTGGGAGCCGTGGCACCCCCACACAACCCCATTACAGGAGGGAAGACTGAGACAGGCCCAGAGAGGGCTGCAGCTTGCTTAAGGTCACACAGCCAGCTAGAGCGGCAGGCGGGGCCTGGGCTCCGGGGCCTGACTCGCTTCCCTGCCTCTCAGTCTCTGTCTCTCCCCGCCAAAGCCCCTCCAGGGTCAACCAGCGGGGGGTGCTGGACGGCGCCACAGTCCATTGCCCCACCTGAACAGGTAAAGGTTTGGGCCTGTGTGACTTTGGGCAAATGCCTCCAGTGCTTTGAGCCTTCGTCTTTGCATTTGCAGGATGGAGAGATGGGGTCAAAGAGTGGAGACAGGCTGACCGCGGGCTGCGTGGCCCCTCGGGGGTGCAGAGGAAGGCATTTCTGGGAGAGGGGCTTAGCAATCTCCCTCCTGGGTCCCAAATTGCCTCCCTGGCTCCCTCAGGCTCTTCCCAGTCAAGCACAGATTCGTTCCTGGAAATGCACGTCTTTCATACATTCATTTATTCATTCACTTAATCGAGTCCCACCTGTGAGGTCTCTGGGAGCTCACCCACGAGCCACACACTGGAAAAGGGGAGCTCTGCAGGGTGGCGGGGGCTGAGGCCGGGAGGCTGGGTGAGGCCACATAAACCCACAGAGGGGACACCGGGGGTCTCCAGGATGTCAGACGCAGGCAAAGACCTGGAGTCAAGATCTGGGCAACCTTGAGAAGGACAGACCCCAGTGTGGCAGAAGCCCAGGTGCTGGGAGGGCAAGGGGGAGCTGGGCCAGGCTGGGCAGGGGCCACAGGACCCAAGCCCCACGGTCAGCCCCCACCCACCGCAGCCTACCAACCAGGGGCCGGAGAACGGCGGCCGGCAGGCCAGTGTGCTCCCTCCGGCTCCCACGCTGGGTGCACCACACACTCACCCCCCTCCCGCATTCTCACACTAATGGCGGAGACGGGCTGGGGCCAGGCAGGAAATATCCAATAAATGTTTATCCGGTGACACATGGGCCAAGTCAAGAGTCTGGGGTGGGCTGAGTGTCCCGGGACCTGGGGGTCCTGTTCTCAAGGCTCCCGCCTCGGTCGGGGGGCTATGGTTGGGGCGGAGGGTGCTTCCAGATGGTGGGAGGCACGGCGAGTCCCTGAGTCCCTGGGGTGGCTAGCCCCGGCCTCTCCGTGCAGGGGCAGGCTGGGAGGCAGGCCTGATTGTCGCTGCACAGAGGCTGGGCAGATGCCAACTCCTGGCAGGTGCTGGCTTTCCTGGAGTGGGAGTGTCCCTCAGCCTCCCCCAGGGCACTGCACCGCTTCACATGCCCCACCCCCACCCTGGCCTTGACCGCCCTCTCATCCCCTCTGAATTCTCAGGCCTGGTGCATCTTGGTGCCCCCCCAGGCTTGGGAACGGCCTGAGGGGGAGGGGAGGGTGTGCAAAGAAGGGGAACTGGGTGTCCCATGAGTGTGGCGCTCCTGGGAAGGAGGGGCCTTCAGGTGCACGTGCACACGGGAGTGTGCATGTCCACATGCAGGCATGTCTGACATGTGCAGCTCTTTTACTGTGTACAAGAACACAACCTCAGAGCATCGCTGCATGTGTGCTCCTATGTGTGTACATGTGCATGTAAGTGTGAGTGTGTGCCCCCCCACGTGGGTCTGTGTGAGAGTGTGTGTGTGTCCTTCAGCAGTGCTGTGTGTGTACACGTGCTGTGCATGTGTACACACGTGTACGTGTGTTTATGGGCGGCCGTGCACATTTATGCATGTGTGCGTGGGGGACAGGAGCAGGGTTGTCACCGGTTCTGTGGCACAGGTGGCCTTCCTGGGGGGCACTGCACTCTAGCGGGCAGTGGGTGGTGGGGGTGGCGCTGGACAGAAGCGGGTGCTCCAGGAGCCCTGCATGATGACCCAGGGCCCGCCGGCCCTCCTCAGTCTCCCCAGTTCTCCGTCTCCCCGTCTGAGCAAAGGCAAGTGTTGGGGTCTCTTCCTTTCCGCTGGCCCAGGCCAGCCCCGCGTCCCCAGCGCAATGCAATCCCCAGCCCTGCTAGGCCCCGCCTGCACGCCAGGCTTCCCCTGGCAGCCACTTCCTCCCACCCCCCGCGGGCCACAGTCCCAACATCTGGTTGGTGTTCCCAGCGAGCTGGGGGGTGGGGGCCTGGAGCCAGGAGGAGCCCGTCTGCGGGAACTGTGTGGGAGTCGCCGCTTGGGCTGTGAGAACCAGCGCGTCCGTCCGGGGGCTGCAGCCAGACAGTGGACGGGGGTGGGGGAGGGTGACCAGGCCCCAGCCGTGCGGGCCCGGCAGGTGGGCCTGAGAGCAGGTCTCCATGCTCTGCAGGGGCAGGGCGGGCTGCCAAGGCCTCCCGGGCCTCCAGGGAGCCCCTGTTGCGGGGCCAGGTCGCCAAGGGCTCCAAGCCCCGCCTCCCATCCCACCTGTCCCCAGGGTCTGCCCCCACTTTCTGTGGGACTTGCAGCTGTCATCCTAACCCCCCTTCCCAGTTTCCTCTTCTGTAAAGTGGGGAAGACACTGCTTGTGCCCCCTGGGCTGGGAGTGCTGGCCCTGCCCAGTTCAGAGCCACCCGCTGTCTGCCCGGCGTGGAGGCCCTCCCCCATCTGCTCATCCATCGTCCTGTACCTATTATCTGCACAGCCAAGGCGGGGTGCCGTGTGGGCCCAGAGTCCTGTGAGAGGATGTGGGTGCCTGGGTCAGCCCTGACCCCAGCTCCTATGAGGTGGGCCAGCCAGCTGCTACCTGGCAGATGGGTGCAAAGGCCGTGGGGGCGGGGCCCTTGGCCCGACGGGGCTCTGGATGAAGAGGGCACTGGCTGGGGGGCTGGCCTGACAGTGGCTCCAGCTCCTCCGAGGTTGGGGGGAGCCAGCACCTCCCTGGCTCAGCCCTTCCGGTGAGGTCATGGGAAAAACTTGCAGCAGGCGCACCCCCCAGCCCAGGATCCCCAAAGCCTGCCTGCAGGTTTAGCACAGCTCCTCCCCGCCGTGGGGAGGGGACAGGAGTCCTGGGGTCCACACCTGGGGACCCAGTGCAGCCCCCCGCTCCCGGTCAGGCGCCCCCCACATCCCCTTTATGGGGTTTGGCGCGGGGCATCCGGGGTCCCAGACTCCCAGGCCAGGGCTTCTTTACCGCCAAGGTTTTGATTTGCTTCGGTCCCTCCCCCCACCGGAGCCGGCCTCAGGAAAGCAGCTCCCCAGATGCCAAGAGCCACCGAGGAGCCTGTGGAGCCCGGGGCGGAAGAGGGGACAATTAAATCCAGAGGAGAAAGAGTTAACCAAACCCCGGCCCCCAGCCCCACTCCCACCCTGTGCACAATTCACCAGGAAATAAACAAGAAATGGTTTGGTTTCCATTTGTCCTCAAAAAATACAAGGATTTCCTCCCGCTGGTCTGGTCTGCTCCCCAAGGCTCCTTTGAACCCCAGAGGGGCAGGACAAGAAAGGGGCCCTGGGATGGGTAGGAGGCTCCCCCCGGCAGCCGCTCATCGAGCTCCTAGCCGTCTTGTCTGCTTCAGAGCCTGTCTGCACTCACCTGTTCACAGAGGCAGTCCTGTGTAGAGGCACAGCGTCTAGTCCCATGCCTACCCTGGGACTGTCAGGAAGGGCCTCTGGGGGCCTGACGGGGAAGCGTGGGGCTGAGCCTCTCGGCAGACGCAGCAGCCTGTGCAAAGGCCCTGTGGTGGAAGTGCTTGGACCCCCAAGAAGCAGAAGCAGAGTGAGGCTGGGAGGGGAGCAAAGCCATCCAGGCAGCAGGTGGCCAGTCACACAGCACAGGACCTCCCAGCAAGGTGGCCCCTGGATCCCGATCCCATTAAAAGGGGAAACGGGGAAGGGGGCCTCGAAGCAGGGGCTGCTGCGGTTTATGGTAGCTTTTCAGAAGTTCACCCCCATAGATGGCTGGGACGTGGGGGTCGGGCAGGGGGCAGGTCGGCCAGGAGAGGGGTCAGTGACACCTGGGTTCTGCGGTGCCACCTGCTGAGATGGCTCCAGGAAGGGGAGGGTGTGGTGTGGTGGTGGGGGTCCAGTTTGAGAGGCCTGATTTCTGTTTAGCAAAGCCCTCCTATGAGTCCCTTTTCCTGGGGAGTGACAGCTTGCTTGGCAGGAAAAGCCAGGTTGAAGTCCCCGCTCCACCGCAGCCACAGCCGAGGCCTCACGTGCCTGCTCCGTCCGGACACCTCAGGTGCAAACACCCTGTGAGCTCACCGTGTGGCCTCCGGTGGACCTGATCGGAGGACTGGGAAGTAGCAAGCAGTCGATAAGCCCTACAGAGATGCAGGGGTGCAGGGTCTGAGATACGAAGGCAGAGGTGGACGCCCCCTCCCAGGCTGGAAGGGGCCGGCCGGGGCTTCTCCCCAGTAAAGAGCCAGCCTCTGTGCTGCATGGGGCATGGCTGGCCTCTGTGGGTTGGAGGGCAGCTCCCAGACCCATCTGTGGGACAACTCAGAAGCCTGTCAGTTTTGAGTGGGGTTCAGAGCCAGAGAGAGTGTGCTCCAGCGAGTTCAGGCCGTGGGACGAGGGGCCCTGCCCCGGGGGGCCTTGGGATGGGACAGCACCCGAAGCTAGGGATGTCGTTGGGTAAGACGCTTGCCCGCAGCGTTGGAGAAACCACCTTCCGTGACCTCCCTCCCCTCCCCTGCCCTGTCCACCCCCACAGCACCTCCCCAGAGGCTGCTTTCACCGTCACCCTGGTCTCGGGGGCTCCGGCAGAGCCCCAGCAAACACTCTGGACCAGTCCCCCTCACCCTGGAGCCCTCAGGATAGCCGTCACCTTCTCCAGGACACCTTCTGTCTTCAGTTCCCGCAACGGCACCCCGTGGTACCTCATTTGTCCCTGACACTGGACTGCCAGCCCCATGCAGGCAGGGATCTGTCTTGCCCGTCATTGCCTCCTGGGCACCTAGCGCAGAGCCTGGCACGTAGCAGCCTCTCAGCAAGTGTTTGTTGATTGAATGACAGACCTTGCCTGTTGGATAAGGGCCCATCCACACTGGGTTCTCCTGGGAGAAATGCAGTTTCCAGTTGTCGGTGAAGAAAGAAGATGAAGGGCTCTGGCTGGTGTGGTTCAGTGAACTGAGTGCCAGCCTGCGAACCCAAAGGCCACCAGTTCGATTCCCGGTCAGGACAGAGGCCTGGGTTGCAGGCCAGGTCCCCAGTAGGGGGCGCGCGAGAGGCACGTCGATGTTTCTCTCCCTCTCTCCCTGCCTTCCTCTCTCTCTAAAACGAAATAAATAAAATCTTAAAACAAACAAACAAAAATAAGACGGAGGGGGCACAGGCGGGGGAAGCAAACTGGACCACACAAAAACGAAAGAGCTCTGCACAGCCGAGGACACTCTCCGGAGACTGAAAAGCCGACCCCACGGGCGGAGGGCGGTATTTGTTGATCGTGGCTGTGGTCGGACTTAACACCAGAGTGCAGACAGGGTGGGGCGGAAGTGGGCTTACAGTTGTTCATATGGGAAAAAATGCAATCGTGAATAAATCGTAATATACGAATAAACTCTGTGTTTTGCACTCATGACTGTAACCTACTTTTGCCCCACCCTGTATATAAAGAATTCCTAAAACCCAATAACCAAAAGCCAAAGAGCCCACTTAAACACAGACAAAGGAATTGAACAGGCATTCCTCCAGAGACGGGGGAGGTGGTGCTAAGGACACGAAAAGACGCTCACGGGTCATCATCTTGAGGGAAGTTCGAATTGAAACAAGAGAGAGACCCCACGTCATACCCATCATCATGGGATTCTCCTTCTTCTTCCCATTCTTCTTCTTCTTCTCCTTCTCCTTCCTCTTCCTCTTCCTCTTCTCCTTCTCCTTCTCCTTCTCCTTCTCCTTCTCCTTCTTCTTCTTCTTCTTCTTCTTCTTCTTCTCATCATCCTCACCCAAGGGCATTCTTTCATTGAGAGAGAGGGAGGGAAAGGGGGAGAGAGAGAGAGAGAGAGAAACATCGATCGGCCTCCTGTCATATGTACCCCGATAGGGGATTGAACCCACAGATGGAGTATGTGTCCTGACTGGAAATTGAACCTGTGACCTTTTGGTTTATGGGACGATCCAACCAACTGAGCCATGCCGGCCAGGGTCATCATGGAATAATTTTTAAAAACACCAGCAAATAACGAGCGTTGGTGAGAACGTGGAGAAATTGGAATCTTGTTCACTGCTGGTGGGAAGATGAAATGGCACAGCTGCTGTAGAAATGGTGTGGATGTTCCTCAAAAAATTAAAGCCAGGGTGACCATATGCCCAGGCAAGGCCACCTCTGGGTGCACAGCAGAAGGGGCTGAGAGCAGGGGCTTGAGCAGGTCTGCGCCCCACGGTCACAGCAGCGTTATTCACAACCACCGAAGCTCAGCCCACCGATGGAGGAACGGGTCAGCTAAACGTGGTCCAGCCACACCGTGGAACAGCATTCAGCCTCGAAAGGGAAGGACATCCCGACACCAGCCACACCTTGGATGGACTTTGAGGACATTGTGCTGAATGAAATGACACAGAAGGGCAGTCCTGTGTGGTCCCACTCACACGAGGTTCCTGCAGGAGGCAGATCCACAGAGACAGGGAGTGGGGCTGGGACCGGGACAGGGGTGGGAGCGGGGGTTTCATGGGGAGAGCGTGTCCATGCGGGAAAATGGAAAGTCCTGGAGAAGGTGGTGGTGGCGGTTACCCAACAGTGTGGATGGACCAAATGCCGCTGAGCTGCGCCCTGAGACGCAGTGGAGACGGGCAATGTTTTGTGCATTTTACCAGAGAAGCACCCTGGCTGGTGTGGCTCAGTGGATTGAGCACCAGCCTGGGAACCGAAAAGCTACCGGGTCGATTCCCACTCAGGGCACAGGCCTGGGTTGCGGGCCAGGTCCCCAGTAGGGGCGGCGTGCAAGAGGCGACCAATCGATGTCTCTCTCACATGTTGGGTGTTTCTCTCCCTCTCTCCTTCCTTTCCCCGCTTTCTACGAATAAATAAATAAAATCTTAAAAAAATAAAAACAAAAGCAGAAAAGCCCATGGGCGATCCAGAGCTAGCTCAGGATCTCTGGGAGACACTGGCCATGGGGACAGGTAAGGTGCTTCAGCCCCCGTGCTTCCCGCAGGGCAGCACGGCACGAGCGGGGGGCCAGGACCGCTGGGAGAGGTGGTCGGGCCTGGGCTGGGGCTCTCCCCTCTGTCCCATGGGCCTGGCGGTGGAGGGGAGCCCTCCAGGGGTGTGGGAGGATCCCGAGATCACGTGATGGTGATGGCGGAGCCAGCGCCCACCTGGTCCTCTGGTCTCACTTCTGGGTCCATGTTAGGTCCCCAAGATCTGGGTGGGAGAGGCATCCCCAACAAGGCTGATTCCTCTGGGGGACGGAGCGTCCCCGCCGTGGAAGTTGAGAAAGGATGTCAGTGTCAAAGTCGGATAGACCAGGTGCTCTCACTGGCAGGCACAGCGGGGCGTCTCTCTGACCCTCGGTCTCGTCATCAGCTCTCTGAAACCATGCTCCCCCAGGGCCAGGTGCGCACAGTGCAGGCAGGCCTGCCCTGCAATCACGTTGGACAGACCGCAGAACAGTGCCTTCGGGGAGGCCCAGCGTGACATTACAAAGCACGTTGCAGGAGCATGTTAAGTGGCCCGGGCCAACTCTCATGACACTCTGTCAGATGAAAAAGCTCATTAAATGACGATGCCCATGCTGTGTTTACTGAGGCAGGGCCCAGTTCTGCCTTGGGGCCCCCGCGGTCAGATAGTTGCTTATGGAATCGGTGAATGAGTGAGTGAGTGAGTGAGTGAGTGAATGAGTGAATGAGTGGGTGAGTGAATGAGTGAGTGGGTGAGTGAATGAGTGAGTGAATGAGTGAGTGAACGAGTGAGTGGGTGAGTGAGTGGGTGAGTGAATGAGTGAGTGGGTGAGTGAATGAGTGAGTGAATGAGTGAGTGGGTGAGTGAATGAGTGAGTGAATGAGTGAGTGGGTGAGTGAGTGGGTGAGTGAATGAGTGACTGGGTGAGTGAATGAGTGACTGGGTGAGTGAATGAGTGAGTGAGGGAGTGAATGGACAGAGCCTCCAAGTGTGTGAAGCGAGACGCCTATTACGAGCCTGTAGAGGAAACACCAGGAGGATGTGCCCCAGACACCAACGAGCTACCTCTACATGGAGGGATTCTTTTTCTTCTCGTTCTGCATGATCTCCCCCTCCTTTGCTTTCCCAAGCACTACCCGGAGCTTGCGGGACTTTGCCCCTGCAGGAAGGGTCGGGGTAGATGGACATTTGTTCGGGGTGGGGGTGGAGGCGGGAGTCGAGGCCCGAAGCCCTCTGGCCCTTTGCCAGGCAAGACGGACCGTTGGAGGGACGTTCCTAGCCCCAAGGACCAAGAGCTGAGCCGGGCCTGGGGGCCCCAGGAACGAATGTATTTGTCTAAATCCCTCGCGCCGACCCCAGGAGGGGGGAGCAAGGAGGAGAGGCCGCGGCAGCAGAGTGTCCCTCTCCTTGTTCTCCCCTCCCTTCCTCTCCCCTCCCCCAGCCTCCCCCGCACCCCTCTGCTGGCACACAGGGCATCTTGCAGGGGCGGGGTGGGGGGAGTGAGAAGGGGAAGCGGGCCCTCAGCCCTCTGCAACAAAAGTGATTCTGTGCTTGAGAAAGGAGAGGGCTATGAGAAAAACTTCCCGGTACAGGGTTTTACATTTGGAGGGAGATGCAGGCCTTGCTGGGTCGTACAGGAGGGGCCTGCACAAAAGCCCCTTTGTTCCCCCCCAGCGCCCAACGATCACGCAGAGAGAAATTATCTTTTCAGCAAAAGATTAAGCAGGCTGGCTCCTCTCCATGCGGCTGGGGCGGTGGACCCTCCCGGCCCTAGGTCCAGGCGGGCACCCTGGAGGTGGAGGCAGTGCTCCCAGGAGCTGGCCCTGCTGCTGGGGGCAGAGGAGGGGAGACCAGCAGCCTTGAGGAGCGAGCCGCTGTTGCCCCAAGTTACAGATGAGGAAACGGAGGCAGACAGGCAGCTGCCCCCCCAGAGGTGGCTCTCCCAGGATCCCTGGGTGGAGGTGGGGCTCTCCCTGCCTTGGGAAAGGGGTGCTAGGAAAGAGGGGGCTCAGGCCACCCAGGCGGTTTCATGTGAGGAACCCCTGGGGGGCACCATGAAACCTCTCTGCATGCTCACCCGCCCGCCTGGCCCGTTCCCAGGGCTCGGCCTTGCCCCCGAAACTCCTGGTTTCAGTCTTCACCGTGTCCAAGGCTGGTGGCTGGGTGGCCCCCCGCCGTCGGCCTCCCCTGCCAGCTCCAGCTCCTGGAAAGGGGGTGCCAGGGGCCCAGCCCTGTCTTGCAGGGCAGGGTCCCTGGGGAACCACACGTTCCGGGAGTGGGGATGTGTCTGGACAAGCCTGGACCACCTAGAGCCCAAACCTGCCTCCAGACTGGGCCCAGTGGGCACAGGGGACACCTGTGGGGGAACGCGGCCACTGGCCTGTCTCTGCAGCACAGGCAGGAGCACGGAGCAGGTTGGTGCACCGAGGAGCCCCAACCACTTTCGGTCGGGGGTCTCACTTCCTGGCGGGGACACAGAACCCACCTGACAGTCTCTGTGGGGTCAGGGTGGCCCTGAGCTGCAGAGGGTGGGACTCAGAGGGCACCACCCCATGCCGTGCCGGCCCTGGGCGTGCACACGCGCTGCCCCTAGCCCTCAGAGGGGAAGAGGTGGGGGCCCAGGTGGGATATTGGGGGTCACAAATGCCCCCCGATTATAGGGGGTGGGGGCTGGGGCTGGTGAGGGCATGCAAACCTACCCCGGGCACTCAGGCTGCCCACCAGGACTGCCACAGTTCCTCTGTCACTGCCTCCCGGCCCCGCCCCCGTGCCTCCCCTCCAGGCCTGGAGCTTCCAGAGCAGAATCCCAGGCTGTGGCAGCTGCAGGGGCGCCGGGTGCTGCCTATTTACAGGTGGGATAGCGGAGCCGGCCCCACCTGCAGCGCAAGAAGGGAGCACCTGATGGGAAGGGGCTCTCTCCCTACCGGCCTCTGGCCTCGGTGTGGAGGGGCAGCTCGGTGTGTGGGAAGCAGCTGCACAGGCCCGTGTGGCCTGCCCCCTCCCACCACACGCCCCCCGCCAGCCAGGTCTATGAGCTGCAGGGGGGCCTCAACCTATGTGCTTCCCACCTTCGTTCACGCCCACCTCCCACAACTTCTCCCCCACGCCATCTTTTCCTGTTCAAGCCTGGACTCTGCCCCAGCACCCTGACTCTCCCACCACCGCGCCCCCAACCCTGGGCCCATCCTTAGCTGGCTGCGGAGCCCAGCCCATCCCAGCAGGGGCTCAGGAAGCCCCGGCAGCAGGGTGGCTTGGCCTCTGTGCGGCACTCCAGCAGCTAACCCCAGGATGGTGCCCGGTCCACAGGACCGCTGGCTACCCAGTGTCCCCGGCCCGGCCTCTGTATGGAGACCTGACACCCCAGGATTATTAGGCTGTGACCGTGGGTCTGGCGACAGCGGCGCCTGGAGTCCAGGGTGGGAAGTGGACAGGCACCCCACAAAGGTGGGAGCCCAGGGTGGTCCCAGCGTCCAGGCTCCAGCACCCAGTGCCCACCCCTCGCTGCCAGCCCCCTGGCCGGCTGGGAAAGTTGGGGGATTCAGTAACGTCCACTGTCTCCTCCCTGTGCCTTGGCAGTCAGGGTTGGGGACCCCTTCCAAGGGGCTCATCTGGCTGCCTCGACCCTGGCAGTGGGGTGGGCACTGGTGGCCCCTTGGCCGTTCGTCTCGGCTGCTGGGCTCCGTGGCCCTGCTGTGGGTGGCCAGGGCCCCACGGCCCTCTCGGAGCCTCTGGGGCAGGGCCCAGCCTGCCCGCGGCGTGGAACCTACCCCGCTCGCCCCGTGTCCAGCCAGCTGAGGGGCCTCCATGCCTCCTGGCAGAGACAGCGCAGCACAGCCCACCCCGGGCAGTCCCCAGCACCCAGCCCGGAGCCTCGGAGCCCGGGAGCTCGGGCTTCTGGCTGGGCAGGGTGGCATGGGGGGCAGAGCCCCAGGGCCGGGCGGGGACTTTGCTTGTGTACAAGGGAGGGCACCAGGAAGGTGCCCTGTGCCTGGGCACCGACGCCTGCCCGGGCACAGCTCTGCCTGCGCCCCTTCCAGCCCCGTCCTGCCCTGGTTTCCACAGGCTGCTGGGCGCTGCCCGGGCAGGTCCCCTCCTCTCCCGGCCGGGGCCTCAAGTCCCTGGGGTCCTCTCTGTCACATGGGACCCCAGTGGAGCCTGGCCCCGGGTCGGGTCGTGTGGGGTCATCACTACCCTCCCTCTGGGAGCCTGGGGGCGGCCCCCGAGCTGAGGGCCAGGGCGGGTCGCAGGGAGGGGGTTGGAGAGGCCACCGGTTCTTGCCGGGGCTCCTGGACTCGCTGTCCGGCTGGGGCTTCAGGGTCGACCCCGGGCCAGGCCCTGGCAGGACGGGGGCTGAGCCTCTCCCGGGAGCCAGCGGTGACTGACCAAAGAGGGGAGGCCCAGGGCCAAGGCTGAGTGGCGTCGGGGCCCCTAAGTCCCTTTGGAGGGGAAGGCCCCCTGGGGGGCTTCCAAGAGGGGGCGACCTTGAAGGGTGCTCAGGAACCCCCCCCCAGCAGCCATCTTAGGACCCCTTGGGTTGGAGGGGACATGGTGGCTGCATACTGGAGGGCCGTCTCGTCCTCTGCCCACTCCCTTTGAATGTGGCAGCTGGTGGCAGGGAAGGCCAAGAACAGTCCCCAGCCGGCAGTGTCTTGTGTGTCTCCAGGCAGTGATTTTTGGAGCGTGGGCAGGGTGGCGAGAGGCGGCGTCCCCAGGGCCCTGGGCAGACCAGAGGAGGCGGGCAGTGAGGGGTGGTGCCAGGTGGAAAGGGACACCTGCCACCAGGAGCCCGGGAGCGTGGGAACCTTGCTGGCTCGGGCCCTGCTAACAGCCCTATCCCGCAGGGGGAGATGGGGGCGGGGCGCCCCAGGGCCCCATGGGCCTCCAAGAGGCCTTTCTGTCCTCTGAGCCGGGGCTAACCCTCCACTAGAGCACAGCTGGTCGTCAGGCAGCAGCCGGCGGCACCCCAGCTGACTCTCCGCCCCGGTCCCCGCCCCCGAGTCTGTCTTGGAGGGAGAGGGTGCCGGCCATAGGCTCAGCTTCCTCCTAGACCCTGAGCGCCAAGGGAGAGGTCCAGCGTGGCCCCCGGTTCCCCGCCAGCCCTTCGCCAGTGTTCTGTTGCTCTGGGCCCAGTGACGTTTGCTGAGTGCGGGGTGAGCCGCCGCTGACACTTGAGTGGGACGCTCTGTTTGCTTGCAGCCCGGTGCAGGGGGCTGGTGCCCGGCCCCTCCTAAATGCCTGACACCCACAAGTGCCTGGAACCACTCACCTACGGCCCCTCCCTATCGATGACACCACACTTAACAAGCCCAGGAGAGGGTCGCAGGCTCAGGGGAGCAGTTGGGGAGAGGGATTCGAGGACAGCCAGCCACCTCCATTTATGGAGCGCCGACTCTCACAAAACCCTGAACGGCCCCATTTTAGGCCCATTTTCCAGCAGGGGCACTAAGACTTGGGGTCCAGCCAGTCCCCTGAGGGGCATCTCTCTACCCGGTGAAAGGCAGAGGGACCGCCTTTAGGTGTGTGTGGCTCCTGTGTGTGTGTAAGTCTCACGTGTGTGTGTGTGCAGCTGTTAACTTCTCTTGACCCCAGTAAATGCACCCGGACCCAGGGAGTTAGGGAAACTGAGGCCAAGGGAAACCACACCTGACCCGTCTCCAAGCTGGGGTGTGCGTCTCACTGGCAGCCTCTTACCCAGGTTGCAGGGGTGTTGGGGGGTCCTAGGTCAGGCCGGGCAGAGGCACCAGTGCTCAGGAAAGGCAGGCCAGCCCGGCACCCAGGGCCAGGGTGCAGCCATGCTAAGTCCCGGCCCCCGAGTGGCCTGGAAGCCCTGGAGCTGTGGGTCCTCAAGGCCTCCACTCTCCCTGAGGCGTCTAGCTGCCCACAGGCCGAGGCCCAGCTAGCCTGGCCGCAAGCCACTCCTGGGACACCTTTCACGCCTCCGTCCCCTTTGGGGCCCAGGTTTCCCACCTGTCAGACAGGACAGAGCCCCGCTCCCTGCTGAGGGCTGAGCCTGAGGCCCACGGGGTCCTCCCGAGATGGCCATGCTGGGGCGTCTTGGGTCTGCCATCGCCTGAACCTCTGAGAGCGGGATGGACTCTGGTCCATTGTTCATTTTCCTGGGGAGGACCCTTCTTTGGGTGCTGAGGAACCTGCAGCCCTCCAGACACCCCGTGACCTCTGCAGAGATGCAGGCGCCCACGGGGAAGTCGGGGCTGTAGTTGCACAAGATGCTGCTCAGAGGTGGGGACAGGGACGGTGGAGGGGATGCTGTGTGGGTGGGGGTGTGGGGAGAGGGGTGCACAGTGAGGAGGGGTCACTCTGTGTGGGGGCTGCGGTGACACCTTGGTATGGGGGGATGGCGCAGCTCAAAGAGGACCACTGGCCATTTCCCCACCGGACCGTCCCTCAGGGCTCTGGCCTCCCATGCTGGGTGTCACCCTGGGGCCAGGATTTCCTGAGGGGCTGTGTGTCAGGGCCCGTGGTGGCTCTTGGACAGGAAATCCGCGTCCCTGGGCCCCGATCCCGCCACTCAGGGCTCTCACAGCACCCAGATCGGCTGCTGGGTGGGTCCTGGGAAGGGAGGAAGGAAGGGAGAGCAGACGGGCTGCCTTATCGGCAGCAGACTCCAGACCCTTCCCCGCTCGGGAAACTTCCGCCACTCCCCTTTGCTCCAAGATCCAAGCCGGCCCCCGACTCAAGCTTCGCCCCCCAACGGCGGTGCCCCCTCCATGGCTCTGCGCGCCCCTGTGCCTCTCCCGCCCCACCCGCAGCCCCCTTCGCCCCAGACTCTGCTGGCTCGTCCCCTAAAGGGTCAGGGCAGGACCACCTCCTGCAAGAAGCCAAGCCCTGCGCCCCGTCTGGTGGCCTTCTGAGCACCTTCCAGCAAGTCGGACCCCAGGTCGAGCTCCTGGAAGTCTAGGCTGGGCACCAGGCAGGACCCTGGCTGTTGACAGCTGCCCAGAGGCAAGGCCACCATGGGGGCCCTTTTCCCACCGAGGGCCCGGACTGCCAGCTGCCCTGCACTTCAGGGGCCAGGCACAGGGACAGAGCCCTGCTCCACCCTCAGGGGACCCCAGCTCCCCTGCAACGGCCTCGGTCTCCCTCTGCCTAGAACAGAGATTGAACCCCTGCTGTCCCACAATGAGGTCCCCATGTTGAGCTGTGGCCGTCCCCAAACTCACGGTGCTCTGGTCTCCATGACAGGCCCTTCCCTCTGCCTCGGGGGCTTGCCACTGTCCCCTTCCTCCCCCCCCAATATCTGTCCCTGTTTGCACCTCAGCTGGGATGTGTCCCCAGTGCTACGGGACACCACCTCCTTCCCCTTACCAGCAAGGCTGCGTGTGTGGCCCTGATGGCCATGCCACTGTCCTGTGGGCGCCCCGGTCCTGCCAGAAGCAAAGCCACACCAGGCTGTCCCCGGAAGTAAGGTGGGGAGCGGGGGCAGACCTGTCCCTTAGAGGGCCGCCCCGGTGCCGGGTGGCCCCAGGCTCTGACCCTGGGTACCTGAAGCGGGGTGGGGGCTGTGCAGGGGGCTCCGGGGTCCCCAGGACAGCCCTGGCTCTAGGCCCCAGCCTGCCGTTACTCTGGCCAGGGGCCGTGCCAGCTGCTCGTGCCAGTGCTGCTGGGACAGGCCGAGGGTGGGGACAGGAAACAAGGTGCCGTCAGAGGGGAGACCAGCCTGGTGACGTCCCCCTCATGGAGGGGGTTAGGAAGAGTCGGGGCTGCCTCTAGAGGACAGGAGCCCAGCGCTGACCCTCACCCCAAGCCCCACCGCTGGTCAGCAGGACACCAGCCGCACGGTTAGGCCCCTCCCCAGGCCTCTGGACGTTGCCCAGTTCTGGGCTTTGGCCTTGGGTCTGGGAGAGGGGAGGTACGAGAAAGTGTGTGTGCGCACGGGCGCCCACGGGGACGGCTGGGAGGGCCACTTCCCTTCCCACCCCTTCACTAGATCATTCCCCGAAACGATATAACGTAGGTGACCTCACACTCTGTGCTGGCAGCACCAGTGTCCCTGGAACAATGGCCCAGGCCTGGCATTGCAGAGCGTGGCAGCCGGAACAGGTGGGGACCGCAGCCAGCCCTGTCCCCCGCCCTGGCCTCAGTATCCTTCACGGAGACTCAGTTCTGATGGCCTCCCCGGGAAAGGCTGCAGGATGTCCCGGAGATCGCCTCTCCCTCCGTACTGTCTCTGCTGTCCCCTCTGTGTCCCCGCCCCCGGAGCAGGGCCTGGCTGAGAGAGGATGGATGGACGGTGATGGAAGGGTAGATGGACAGACAGACAGACGGATGGATGGATGGTGGATGGATGGTGGATGTTAGTGTGTGGGTGGGGGGGATGAATGGGTGGGGGGATGTTGAATGTTATTGTGTGGGTGGTGGGTGGATGGATGGATGGGTGGATGGGTGGATGGGTGGATGGGTGGTGGATGGGTGGTGGATGGGTGGCAGACAGGTGGATGGAAGGACGAGGGCATGGCTACCAGGCCCTGCAGCATCCTCTGCACAGTGGGCGAGGGGTATAGTCACCAGGTACAGCCGGTGCTGAGAAGGAGGTGCACAGTGCCTGTGGGGACAGAGGTGGGGACAGAGATGAGGACAGTCACTCTGGTGGAGGTTCAGGAAGGCCTGGCAGAAGCCCCTCCCCACGCCAGGAGCTGAAAGGGGGTAAGAGGTGGCGGATGGAAGGAGCGCCGGGCAGGGGCACAGCACGGGACACGCCGGCGTTCCGGGGCGGAGGCTGAGGCGCGAGTAGCCAGTGCTGCGGGCCTGCAGTGTGTGGGCCTTGCACCCAGTGCTCATTGGCAGGACCGCTGCGGGCACTGCCGGCTCCTCCCGCACTGGCCCAGGCCTGGCCCAGGCAGCAGTGGGGGTGGGCGCTGGAAGGAGGCCCTGGCCCCACACGAGCCCTCTGTTGGGACTCTGGTGTCCCAGGGCTGTCCCCTGTCCCGACATTTGCCTGAGCCCTGAACCCCAGTAGAGAGGTGCGGCCTAGTGTGGGGCAGCTGTGCCAGCCAGGATAGAGGTGGCTGGCATGGCCCTGGTACGCCGGTCTCCTCCCAGTGTCCCCGGTGTCCTGCTTCCTGAGGAAGGACACTCACCAGGGTCTGGCCAGGACGCCTGCCTAAAGCCCAGGGTTCCCACCCCACCCTTTGTTCTGGAAATAGGAGCTGGACACGTGGGTGGCAGGATGCTGGGAGATGCAGCAGCACCCCTGAACCCTAAGGTGAGCCCAAGGGTCAGCCCGCGCTGACCGAGCAGCCGGGGGGCCCAGGCAGCTGGGAAAAGCCACTGGGAGCCCCCACCCTGGACTCGTCCCTTCTGTGCGCTCATGAAATGGGCGGGTAGCCCTTGGGGGAGCAGGTCCAGCCATCAGCCCTCTCGGGGGTTGGAACCGGGGTGGCCAAGGCTCTGCCAGGTCTGGTCCGGGGAGCGGGGCCAGCTCCGCCTGTGAGTCAGTCGCTGGTTCGCTCCGTGAGAGAACCTCCAGCTCTAATTATGCCCCGAGCCTTCTCACCTCCCCACCCCAACCTTCCCACTTCAAAGGCCTCCGGCCCCCAGGCAGGGAGGGACAGTTTCTGGGTGCCCATGAGACTCCTCTTCTCCAGGGGGAGGGGGTGCAGCCCAGGGACCCCGTGTCGGAGGCCTGCACCCTTCCTTGGTGGCCCTTACCCGGGGCCTGGCTCCCTGGCTGGCGGGTCCTGCTGGCAGGGCGGGCACTCCCCTCAGGTCCCCCACCAGCCTCTATGCCCAGCTCCCGCGGCCCCAGCCGGGCCAGGATGTTTGGGCCCAGAGAGGTGGGCTTGGGAGCCTGGCCTGCTCCGCATGGCCTCTCCCACTGTTTTCCTGCCCCTACCCTGATGTACGGCTCGTAGACGCTCCGCTCAGGGGAGCCCACCCCCTAGGGCGGTGGGCCCCCACCCACGTGTGGCCCCAGTGAGCTTCGGTCTATCCTAAGTTTGCTCATGGGGCTGTCCTAGGCTGTCTGTCTACCTCAGGGTCCGCTGGTCACTGACACCTGGAGCTCACTGCCACCTCGAGCTGGTAGAGTGGGGCGTGCAGCCCAAGGCCAGAGCTGGGCCACAGGTGACCCGCAGGGGCAGGGCTGGCCTGGCCGCAGGCTCCGGCAGGGTGCCCGGAGCATGCTCAGGTGGGCGGCTGCTCTGGGCTGGGTGGGGTGGGGGTGGCAGAGCCCCAGTTCCCAGGCCAGGGATCAAAGCAGGTGGGACTGGTGGCTAATCACACAGGGAGACAACAAGCACCTGAAGAGGCTTCATGGGCAGGGCCAGGACGGTGACGTCCCCACCCTGGACCATGCAGCTGACAGTGGTTCCCACACCAGCGCTGAGCTCGCACGGAGCGCGTGGGGCTGGGAGGCTAAGCCGCGCTGGCCAGGGCAGGGAGCCTGCAGGTGGCGTTGAGGGGCCGCGTGCCCAGGACCCGGAGGGGTTCTTCTCCACGTTGCAGGGACCGGGCCTCCCAGGTCAGACCCGGCCGGTGCTCCAGGCCGGGTCCAAAGCCCACGGCCCCGGAGGCGGCCGCCGAGCCCCGCCCTGCCAGCCCACCTTACAGCTGCTGCCGGCCTTGCCTCTGTCCGTGGAGACACTGGCTGCCTGTATGGCGGCCCTGAGGCCGAGGACAGGGCTGCCCGAGGAAGGTGACGCTCAGGGAAGGCAAGGAGCCCCTTTCCTCGAGGCCTCCTCCAGGAAGGCAGGTGGGGGAGGGAGAACAGGGAGGATGTGGCTCCCAGGCTCCCTCGGGCCTTTGAAGTGGGCCCACTGAGGCAGCTCCTGCCTCACCTGTCCCCCCGTCCCCCCACCCCCGGCCCATACACAGGGAGGTCCAAACCCAGCTGCCTCTTCCTGCGCTCAAATAAACTCTGAGCATTTGATCTCGATTTCAAAGGGGCCTTTGTCCCAGCCTGTGCCCGCTGGGCTGGCGTGTGGGCCCGGCCCGCCCGGGTCACCTGGGCCTCCGCCCCGCCCGCAGAGCGACCTGGCTCTGTCCCCCTCCAGGACCCTCCTCGAGGGGTTCTGTCTTCCTGCGGCTGGCCCACCGCGCTCAGCTGGCTCCCCGTGCCTCTTGTCGCCGCCTTTGTCTCTGGAAGTTTCTGTGCATCTGTCTCTCCCCGAGCCCGTCTGTCTGCCTGTCTCTCTCTGTCTCTGGGCACCAGCAGAACTCCCCGGGGAGATGGGAGCCACAAGACCTCGCTGGTCAGGGACAACTGTCTGCTCAGAGCGAGGCCTGTGGACAGCCGGGCAGCGGCCTCAGCGAACGGTGTGTGAGGCAGGGCCTCCCTGCCCACCCAGCCCCCGTCCCCCGTCCCCGCAGGGTTCCTCCTGGGGCCATAAAGACCCCTGGCCACACGTCCCCTGGTGCGGCAGCGGGCAGCTCGCAGCGACCGAGAGTCAGGCCCTAGGATCAGGCGGGCCCCACAGCATCCATGCTTGGAGGAGGGGGTCCTGGGGATGCCGGGGGCTCTCTCCCAGCCTCATCGCGGGAACCTGAGGCCTCCTGGGTGGGGCTAGGCTGGAGGGCACGAGGGGGCAGGCGGAGGGCCCAGGGGGCCGGAGACTCCCACGCAGCAGCCAGCCCGGCGCAGCCCGGCCCTGCAGCTGCCCCTCTGTGGCGTTCCTGGGAAATACTCTGAGCGCCGGTGACGGGGGCGGAGGGTCCCACCCTGCACGTTTGCCGTGCCCCAGACAGCTGCCCGGGTCCCCTTCCTCCGTGGGTGTGGCCCCAGTGCCCACTGTCTGCCCTCTCTTGGGGCATCTGAGCCCATCTCGAAGGGGCTTCCTTTGTGGAGCTGTGGCCCTGCCCACCAGGGGGCCCAGAACCACGTGCCGCCCTGGGCTTGGGGGACGGTGGGGGACCAGCTCTGTCCTAGGGGGTGGCCTCTCAGGGAGAAACCCGTGGGCCTGGGGCGTCTCCGTTCAGCAAGTCTCTTCGGAGGGTCTGCTTGGTCAGGCCTCGTGTGAGGTGCCGGGTCTGTCCCCGCAGAGCTCTGAGTGCCGGCTGGTGGCCTCCACACCAGGCCTCGAAGGGCACAAGGCCGACGAACCGGTGGGCTGCCCCCCAGGAGGCTTGTGCCCCCGTGCACGGGTCCCGGGCAGCCCTGGGAAGGGACCGATGGCCTTTGCGTTCCCCTCTCGCCACCCTCCCTGAGATGCTGCTCGGCCGCGATGCCCCCACCCCAGTCCTCCCGGGGAACGGCAGACTCCCGACCCGCGGGGACAGCTGAGAACAGAGTGGCGTCGAGAGCCTGGGCCCACCAGGCAGCTCAGAGGCATGGGGGGCGTCCCTAGGCCTGGGGGAGTTGTGGGGACCCAGAGGGTGACTGGCATGTTCGCCTGGCCATCTGCCACATCCTGGGGATCCCCAGGGGCAGGGACGGCGGTTTCTAGGAAGCAAACGGGTGGAGCGAATCTGCCCAAATGGTCGCAGCTCAGTCAAGCCTGGGGAGGCCCCGTGAGGGAGGCTGACCGGGGCCCCGGGTGCTGTGCCCACAGGGACGGGACCGGCTGGGCCTGGGCCCCCACCCCAGAGCCCCAGCACCTGCCAGCAGCATGAGGGAGCAGGACGGACCACACGTGGACTCCAGCGTCTCCCTGTCCAGCGCCCAGATTCCGGGCGGCCCAGGGCCAGGGCCAGGTTGTGAGCAGGCAGGAAGGGGCTCCTGCGGGACAGGAGGGTTCGGGCTGAAAGGTGGCTGAGAGGGGGCCTGGGCACTGCGCCCCACGTGCATCTTCAGGACCCCAGTGGGGTGGTCACTCATGTCAGGCTACAAGTGGTCCGGCAGCTCTGGGGACCCCCAGAACCCCCCACAACCTCATGCCTGAGTGTGGTTTGGTCCCAGACCCTCCAGCCTCAGGCGCGCAGGTGCAGCATGGGGCTCAGTCACTAAGGGAAGGGGTCGGCGCTCACTGAACTCCTGTGGCGCCTGGAAGCCTGGGGGACGCTGACCACAGAGAAGGCGGGGCCAGGCGGCCTGCGCAGTAGTGCGGGTAGACCCCGCCCCCCCCCC